>SAYO01026499.1:275312-299409 GCA_004023745.1 Recurvirostra avosetta | reverse complement strand
ATGATAAGACTTAGTCCCACAGTTCCTTAGCCTGTTTTTCCCCCTAGATTTCCAGAAGGAAATTGATTGTCATTTGATTGTCATTTAACTTGTCTCTGCCTGACTTTCGAGTCGAGAAATACTACTTCCCTTCTCCAAATCTAATGACAAGCACCTGCATTAGTCATTATTCCTTCCCTCATTCTACCGTCTAGTTCCCATTGCAGATTAAATCCATGTACGCTACCTTTTGTGACATGTCTGAGCAGCATAAAGTCAATGAAGAAGAGAGAGATCTGTAGTCAGGATGGACGCGGAGCCCCAGCCGTAAGCCAAGAATGGCATATCCGAGAGGGTGGCACTAGTAATTTCCCACAATTAATCAGCGTTTGATGGCAGCAAAGGGAACTGAGGCTCAGAGGTCTGGGTCACTTGACAGTCTGCCAATGGAAGATGTTAGAACTGGAGATGTAAGTTTCCAAGCAGCGTGACCATCTCTCTTTTCTCTCTTTTCTCTCTTACCTCTTTCAGTTTATTTCTGTATTAAGAGGGAAGAAAAGAAAGGAGTCGAATAGAAATGTGGAAATACAGGAAATAAATGGGGAGAGCAAAGTAGAGGCTGACCCAGCAGGGAGCGAGGCAGCCCTCAGTTTATGTCCGCAGCCCCGGCCGACCCAGGCTCCCAGCATGGCCAACAGGCTGGAGTTCTCCAAGTGGGTCCGGCAGACGGTGCAGGAGCAAATCGAGTGGTGCCGCCGGCTGGTGGACATCAGCGAGTCGGAAGAGGAGGAGCTCACCTATTCCAGTGTGGTCTCCTTGACAGATTTGGATGGGCCGTGCTGGACTCGCCAGGAGGAGTGGAAACAGGTGAGTAGTCTAAGCGGGGCCCTGAGCTCGGAGGGCTGTGGGTGTCTCCTGCAGGTTTGTTCTCTGTTATGAGGAATCTCAGTTATAAAATATGTGGGTCAGTGCGCAGACCTCTCTGCAGAGAGGTTTTTGCTGCTTCATATAGTGAAGTTAAGCAGCAACTCAGTGTTGGAGTGCCAGCGGGCAGGCTCATGGGGTTTGTGCTATTTTGTACCTCCCGCTCTGTTCCCCAAGACAGCCTGGCATTGATCGTTCAATGGTGAGTGGTCAGGACGGGCTGTACCGTGAGCACGTTATCTCTGCTGCTTTGGGATGTTTCGTTAGATACCTGCGCTACATCCTGCGGCACAACTGCCTAGCAACTGAAGAGCCGTGCACGAGAGTCACGTCGGAGAATGCAGGCTGCGTGCAAGACTGGTGCTAGCCGCCGTTGTGCTGGCCCCTTTCTTCTACCCTTGCGACTCAGCCTCTTCACTGCGCTTTCAGCTTTCTGCTCTCAAGGCTCTGTCCCAGCGTTTGCCCCTAGCACTGCACTCATCCATTGCTGTATAAACAAAACTGCTGCTCAGGCACAGAGTGGGGCAACAGGCTTTTTTCATTCACTGCAGGGGAGAGAAATAATAGACAAGACTGACTGTAGAGAGCAGTGTACGTGGGGTATCTGAAGTCAGCTCTGTAGGTAATGAAGGAGCACATCATTTCCTGATGAGTGAGTCGTGATCTTGGGCACTAAGAGCAGACTGCATCTGTATTTTCAGCTGGGCTGCGCTCTGAGTAGATTGCTAGGCTGGTCAGAGCCTGGGAACTTGGTTTCCTGTTTGTGTTAGACCGCACTGTCTGTAAGCCCCTTCTGTGCACTCTGAAACCATTGTTACTTCACGTTACATATGATAACCCGGCACTGCGCACCTGATCAGCGTAAAGCTGTATATTGAGGTCAGGGTTAAAGAGATTAAACTTTAATCCAAATAGTGGTCACTGAGTCAGTACGTACTGACATTACTGGAGGCTGCAGAATGTCCTGGCTAGACAGCAAAGGAGTTTAATACTAAGCCTGCTCATGGTCTTGGGATCTGCGGGATGTTCTTGCCCTGGGACCTGCGTTTTGGGATGGAGGAGGACAGGCAAGGCTCTTTTTGAAATCTTAGAGGCAACAAAGGGAAAGCTTGTATCAGGCCTGATTTATGGACACCCCCAGACAGTCTGGATGTGCCTCTAGCTCCAGGCCAACAATACTGTCACCTCCATGATGGACCAGGTCTGTGACAGTCCTTCAGAGCAGTATGGTGGTTCAGCTGGGATGCTGGAAACATCTGTTTCCCTGCCCTATGGTAACAGCAGCAGTCCAGGGAGGGATTCAGAGATAGAACTGTATTTGCTTAGTAAGCTTTGATGGGTGATATCTGCTGGGTCCACTTTATTCAGTGAACTTTTCCAATCCTTTCAGATTTTAGACATTCTCTGGAGTGACCCCATGCCTCAGGAGGGCTGCAGAGTAAATACGGTGCGAGGTGGTGGCTGCTACTTTGGGCCTGATGTGACAGCAAAGATCCTTCAGAAGTACAACTTGCAGTTCCTCATCCGCTCCCACGAGTGCAAGCAAGAGGGCTACGAGTTCTGTCACAACCGGAAGGTCGGTAAGGGGGATGGCGTGAAGGATACTTGAGTTTACATCCTGCCAGAGCGGAGGTTCTGTGGTGGCTTGTCTCAGCTCTTTATTTCTTCCAATGGGGCTTTATTAAGGACATACAAGATCGTTGAACAGCCTTATTGGGAGTTACTGAAGTGTGTTCCCAGCTGAGATCTTAGGTCAGGACAGTCTGGAGTTACCTACTCTGTTGGTGGCAACTGCTGTGCAGGCAAAGCACATCCTTGTGCGTGGTAGCTGAGAAAAGACCTGAACCCATTTGTGCCATCGGTCTCACTTTATGCAGCTGTTTCTGAAAATGACGTACAAAAGGGTGTTACTAAACCGCTGCAGCAAGCTTCTGTTCTCAGAAGATTCAGGGTCACTTCAGTGACTTGTACAGGAGCACTTTTGACTCTGCTCACCGCAGTGGAGAGTGGAAGTTTGTTGGGAGAGTACAGTGAAATCGCAGAAGGCCCAGCGTGTGGCCAGATCCATGTGAGACCAGTGCTGCTGTCCAGGAACTCACACCTGTAAGGCTTCCAGGCTAGCTGCTACCTTGCTCTTCCTTTTCCACCTAAAACATGGTGCTTTCATAGTCTGTTGACTGCAGATGGGATCGGTTGCGTTGTTTTCACTGATATGCGTATATATAATACAGGATGTACGTACTGACTGTAAATGCCTCTCTTTTTTTGGGGGTTAGGTGCTGACCATATTTTCAGCCTCAAACTACTACGAGATTGGCAGCAACAGGGGAGCTTACGTGAAGCTGGGACCGGACCTCGTCCCCCATTTTGTTCAGTACCAAGCAAACAAGACAGCCCATACTCTCACAATGACCCAAAGGCAAGGCTTTCCGCTTGCTCTGTATTCACCAAGTCAAAATTCCAAAAGGGATTCCAAAAAGGCTCCTTTGGGAGCTTTGAGAAAGTTTCACTCCGGAGCTGAACTTTCACAGCTTGAGTTACTAAACAATAGCGCTAGAGGAGGATTCAAGCTTTGAGCAGAAATTACTGAGGGAGGCTCACGGGTTGAGGAGGGAGCGTTACAAGATCAGAAGGGGAGTCTTTTTTACAGACTGCTGATTTTCCAGCTTCTCTTTTCCATGTAAAGTTTTTGCTTTTCACCCTTGCTGAGGTGCCCTTCGGCTTTGTTACTTCACAAATTGATGCAGGGATTCATTGCATCAGCTGCGGGGAACTGTCCTGTAGGCATGCAGTGCCTTGTCACGAGCTGTAGCCGTGCACAGCAGTCGTGCAAGGGTCTGGGCAATCCATGGCCAGAAGACTGGGAAGGTGCAACTTCTCCTGCACATCCTGGCAAATCCTTAATGTGCTTCTCTCTGTTCTGCATCCTCCAGAATCAGCAGAGTAGAGGAGTCAGCATTTCGAGCCTTGCGGGAAAAGCTCTTTGCTCACACCTCAGCCCTCATCAGCGCCTGCAAAGCCTACGATAAGGACAATACAGGTAAATCTGAGCCCAGGGACACTTAGGTTAATTGCCTGGTAGGACAGGATTGAAGCAGCTAAGTTGAGTGTGTTGCTGGTTGGGAGGCTCTGCGCTGCTAGTTGTCAGTGACCGTCACAGGGGGAGGCTGTGTCAGACCTTGCCACAGCGTTGGTCTCATTTGCTGTGTTGAGTGTCTCTGTTGGGAAATCCGTTAATGCCTCAGAGTGGCATTATAATGAGAGGGTGTCAGAGACGCAAGAGGTGATTAGCTTGATGTGTAGCGATTCAGGCTTGGCACTAGAACCCTTTCGAACAGGAGCATCAATGAAGCATTGGAAAAGATGACCTGGAACATGTCTGTCACGTGTCACTTGGGAAGGGCTGGGTGACCTCTAGAGCCCCTTCGTCCCTGGTGTCTAAAATCACTGGGAAGAGGAAAGCGAGGGATGTCCTCCGTGACAGCTGCCTCTGCCCGAGCCTTAAGGAAGGATCTGAGAGTTTGTAATTCTCTGGCTGCCAGGAGTGCTCTGCCAGTGCAGTGATGGAGATGTGTTGTTGAGATCTGTCCATTTGTGGGCCAGTGGAGAAAAGGGACACAGCGGTTGGCACAACTGCTTTCTTGCAGGTAGAACTGATTTCTTCCCTGGCAGCGAAATTGTTCACAAATATCCCGTTCAGTTGTTACAGCAGCTGCTAAAGTAGGGGCTTTTCCATGTTCCTGGGTTATTGAGGAAGTACTAGGGCAGTTGTGTAGGCCGTTATCTGCAGGGTGACCCTGGCTGTAGGTCACAAATTTATAATGAAATATCCGAAGTTAGTGCCTTCCCACTGTTCAGATGCTTGCAGCTCCACGGCCCTGATTTGTTGCAATGACCAAAAGCTCGCTGAGGCTGGGGGGACCAGCGAGTGCACTTGTGCCTGCAGTGGCATCCGATGGCTGTACAGCCATGTAAGGTTTGTTCTTGTACCAAAGCACTCAAGTGTGCCACGGAGAAATGACACTGTTGCTGTCAGCAGCACGGTAGACTGGTTATGGGTACTGCTCTAGGCTTCTTACTTTGCCTTCATGTGCTTTCAGCTGCCTGTCTCTCAGAGGTCTCCATGGCTCTCACTTTTCTTTACAGGAAGGATCACGCTGAGCAACTGGGCAACGGCAGTGGAGTCAGTCTTGCACCTGGGATTGCCCTGGCGAATGCTGAGACCGCAGCTGGTGCGCAGCACTGCAGAGGGCATGCTGGAGTACAAATCCTGGCTCGATGACTTGGCAATGGAGCAGCGGAGCCAAGAGGTAAGGACTCACCCTCTTCCAGGGTGCAAAGCAGCTCACAAGATCTCCAGGACGTAGAACCAAGCATGGTACAAATGGAGAGTGGATGTTTCCAGTTCCTGTACAATCCAAAATCACACTGAAGTCAATGGAAAAGCTTGCATGAATTCCAGGAGTCCAGAGGTATTCAGTCCATTGCTGAAATAGATGATGCATGTGCAATCAAATCCTAGAGGTAGTTTTTGATGCAGGCTTTTAAGTAAAAGAAGTATATTCCATTGTCAGAGTTACATATTCTTAGTTACAGCCAGCAAAACCAACTCTGCAATGGTTAAAAAACGTAGCCCAAGTCACTATTTTCTGTTAACCAGGAAAAGCCGAGTGGAAACGATATTCTACTGCTGTGCTATACTGCAGAGCTGCACAGAGGGTCCAGTCATCATAAACCTGTTCCATAAGTCACACACCATGCAGAGCGCGTTTCTGGCAAACTCTTGAAAGCAGTAAACATTTTCATATATGGGAAGCTCTGCAGTAGCTGTTCAGAAAAAGTAGAGTGCTGTCAGAAAGGGTAGAAGGAGCGTGACCCTGTTGTCTTTCAGCACATCCAGTCCAGCTTGCTGGAAGTCATTTATCGAAACAGATCCAACTTGGAGACCATATTCAGGATCATAGACAGAGATCATTCAGGTAAGCAGATGTGTGTGTGGGGGTGTCGGTCACTGCATTGTCTTCCATTCTACTTTTGGGCTCCCTTTAGTATGTACAAAGGCATTTTTATTTAACTGTTTAAGGCTTGGGTCTTTCTCCTCCCCCAGCTGGGGTTGCTGCCTCCAGAGCTTCTCAAATGTCATTGCAAGTTTCACAAACATGACGCATGACTGTGTGCAGTCCAGGTAGAGAATTAGTAATTATTTCTTCTGGAGGAGATTATGAGAGCAATGACAGTAACGCAGCGTACGCGGGATCTTGAGCGTTACCTGCTTTCAAGCAGTCATCTCCATCCAGTTACTTTGGGAAAGAGAAAAATAGAAGAGTCTTTGCTTTCTTTTGTTCTCCCACATTGCAATATGTCTCTTTACTGCTTTAAGTGGTATTTTAGCCAGTGTTCCACATGCTAGGAAGCTTAGTTGCAGCACATGAAATTAAGATTATGAGCAACTTCGTTCCTTCCTTAAGGGTATGCAAGCAGCAGGGGTGGAACGACAGATCAAACCCGAGCAGGGGTCCCTCCTTGCATAGTGAGCGGGGACTGATGGCAGTAGTGCCCGTGGTGACCTGAGGTGGCTGTGCCTTCCTTCTCCACAGGTCTCATCTCATTTGAGGAATTCCACCAAACCTGGAAGCTGTTCAGCTCCCACATGAACATCGAACTCACGGATGATGGCATCAATGACTTGGTTCGCAGCATTGATTTCAATAAGGATGGAAACATCGACTTCAATGAGTTCCTAGAAGCCTTCCGCCTTGTTAAACAGTCACAGTAGTGAGAAGCTGGTGAGGGTTGCCATGTCCAATGCCTTGACTGTCTGCGAAGCCAGGGGGACCGCTTCCTACCTAACCGCAGAGCGTGCCTGCAGATGCGAAGCAGGGAAAGGGAAGGCAGGTACCTGTAGCACTTACTGGTTGAAAACAGTGACTGCCGTAGCCAACGGCTGTGATCCAATTGGGGAGGGTAACGGGTAAAATAGATAAGCTGCACTTCAGTTCTGGCCATTTTTAAAAAGAAGCTGCGTTTGGAGTAGAAATTCCTGCTCAAAAGGAAGACGCAACTTAGATGCAACTTGTCAATGCACATGATGAAATGTTATAGTAAAATGGAAGTAAAGGTGTTTCTTGTAGGCAGTGTTGTAACCAGGTAGCAACTGCTAAACACAGCTTTCCTTTTAATAAACATTTTTTTCCAGATCGCTGGTTCTGGGCTGTTCATGCCTTCTCTAGTTGTCAACTCTGTTAGCAGCAGCGCTGTTTCCATGATAATACCTACTTGCCCTGTTGTTCCTTTGCTGTGATAGGTTTTTTGTCAAAACCTTGCTCCACTGCACATATTTAGTAGCTTCTAACTTATAGAACAAACTTATCTCAAACATGCAAAACTGACTCTAGCAGGGGGGCTTTTTTAAGAAATCTATTGAGACCACTTCTTTTTCAAAGGTCAGGGTAGTAGATCAGATAGCCCCCTGCTAAACAGCCTATGCTGCATCTTCGAGATATTTTCCAAGCACGGTACAATTGCAATTTAAAAAGCAGGGAGGGGGTTGAAGTGTTTGAGAAGGAAAAAAAACACTTATTTAGCTGGAATATGCAGCATAGTCACTCTAGTAGTGGCGCTATGGCAAAAAAACTTCACTTAGACTGCTACCCTGGCCCTTGAAAAAGACAATTCTAGCCTCGGTCAGTTTCTTAGTAGGGCCCCTATTGCATGTTTGAGGTATTCCTTGAACTGTAACCATGCTTCCAGAAACAAATTACTCCTTTTCCCCCTTAATTACAGTTCCACATAAACCTTTTTCAACCGTAATAGAACCATGCTTCCAAAAATAAACTCTCTCAAATGAATAATACAGGCTCTAGCATGCTGACGCTCTATTTCTATTATTCTATCTTGTAAAGGTTATGAATGGAATATTTTTTTTGTGGCTAATGAACAAAATTATTCTGTCTCTATCGTGTTCTGAGTTTGTTTCTGCTGCACAAACTCCTATTGCAGAGAATAATGTATTTCATTTTCAGTGACTTTTGTAACAGGGGGGTGGGAAGCGCTTTCTCCAATGCACGTAGTAGCCACCAGCTGCAGTACTCGATACCCGGTAGGATCTAAGGAACATGACTTTGTATTTTAGTTTGAAGACTGCGGCTGCCAAGCAGCTCTGTGGCATCAGGTTTGATAGCCTGTTACCTGCAGTGCCTGGAGGAGAGAAGTGCATTAACCTGGAGTTGTTAGCAGTTTCACTTCTTGGCCGATGTAGCTGAGAAAGAGCCAACACCATCCACAAGTTATTACAAAGTCAGACTGAATTTATTACTCTCTGTCAATTAAAAAAAGGCAGAAGACGAGGCCGAGACATTCTGTTGTTATTTACGGGGCAGCAAAGCTTTGTATAATTCACATACGTGAAGTGTTAAAACCTTAACCTTAAGATGCTTGCAGTCCAAAGGAAGGAGAGAAACTGGAAACATCAGCTTCCTGCAGCTTGCCCCAGTAAACTACTGGTATTGCAGACACAGACATAGTTACAGCAACATACATATTTGTAATGATTTAAATTAGCTGTTTACATAATGATGTTACTTGATTGTTTCGACAAAAACATGGAAGCAGGCTAAGCTTTCCACAAATCAAGTCACAAGTGGAACAATTCCCTCAGCACTGCATTTCTAGGACAATGCTGTTGTAAAAAAAGGAAGAAAAAAAAAGAAAAAAATGTACAATAGTACATATAGTTTTATAGTAAAACAGTATCTGAACAGATTCAGTTTTCCTTCTTTTATTAAAGCATATACAGCTTTATAAAATATAAACCTTCCAAAGGTCAAGTTCAAAAGCTTTGAAGAGGCTTTGCTAATTCTAAAGATAACAGCCAAAATACCATTGCTCTTAGAAGATGCATGTTTTATTTTACCTCAACAGTTTTAGCCTTGGAAGGTGAACCACGAACTCGAGTAACATGTTCTGTGTAAGCCCAGCAGCATCATCCACCATGTCAACTGAAGACTCCTCCTCTGATGGGAATGCTCTCGTTCAGGCCATGTTCTATAAGTTTGATGTCCTCCAAGTCATCCTTTATAATGCTAATTAGGTGACTCAGACCTTCTTGCTGCTGCTTCAGATGCTGCAGGTAGTTTAAAAACCAGCATGAGCATAGTTCAACTTTACAGATTTTAAGTAATATTTCTCAAAGGTGCCACATCTGGTGGCCTTGGGACATTGAAAAGCACATCATAATTTCTTTGGAAGAAGGAAAACCAGCATTTTCTGCACTAACAGCCTAACTGCATAGCATGCGTTTGTACAACACCTTGATGCACTGTCACTGAGAACAATAAAAAGGACTTAATCATCAAGCAATTACAAAAACATAACATTCTAGACACATCTCCCAAGTTAGCGTGTAGCTGGCTGAAATTATGAAGTTCAAAGAGAATCCAAGATTCTCCCAATAATACTTACTTGCTTGATTTCCCTTAAGAGGTCTGCATCTATGTAATAGCGCTCTTCAGCCCGCACTGCTCCAAAGTGGTTTTGCATCCTGATCTGGGACATGAGCTCATTCAGTCTGCCCTGAGAAAAGAAACAGGCTTCAATCAAATGCAACTCATTTACATCTGTCAGAGCTCCAGCACGTACCATGTCACCAGGGCAGGAAGCATTGTGGCTCATTCCATTTTTAATTTTTTTTATTTTTTTTTCCAAGATATGCGAAGAGCAAGCAACTGCAATACTTCTAAGAACTCAAAAATATTTAAATACCTATCAGTCACGCAGCAAAGAACTTGACACTACAACCTATTAACACTACTGGACTTCTCTTCTGAAAGCTTTCCACAATGAATACATATGCACCACTTGGAAAACTTACATTTTTTTGTGAGGGGAAAAAACAAAAGTTGTTGGCAAAGTTCTATTAACTACTCACCTTGAACTGTGTAGGTGCGTTAAGTTCACACTGAATTGTATCTAACTGCACACGAAGCTGCTCTTCGTCTGCTTGAATGGCATAACCGCTTTTCCTTTGGATCTCTTGCTTTATTAACACCTAGAAAAGAAGCCTTTGAGGTTCATTAGAGAAGACTTTGCCCGCCTCTTTCCCCACTAGCCCATCCACATGTCTTTCTGCCCTTCCTCCAGCATGTCTCTCATCATATTTGGTCTGTCGCTTAGCCTGCTGCTCTGAGACCTCAGGGCAGTCCCACAGCTTCTGAGTAAGTGAAAGAGAAGGTTCCCAAAGCAGTAAGACACACTGCGCACCTAAAGCTTTCCCCGACAGCTCTGCCTGCTACTTAAAGCAATACCGTTTAGATGAAGTCAGGACTTGATTTCCAACATGGGCCGCGCACAAGATGGCACAGGTCATCCTGCCCCCTCTCACTTTGCCTTCTGGCACTAGACTGTATGTCAGAACTAGTTATTTAGACTATCCGTGTTACCTGTAACGTTCTATGAGAAAGCGCCATCAGTTTCCTTTTGTACTGTGCAATTTTTGCCATAGTTGTCGTTTGGTTTTTCTGAAGCTCGCTGATATCTTCTGATATTATCTGCAGAGGAGATGGAGTTAGTTGGAAGTCATAGGAGTTTCTGATAACAGAACGCATTAGTACCGATTTGAAACTGGGAGTTTCAAAGCAGTACCCAGTCCAGCAACTCAGCATCCTCGCCAAAGATGCTTTCAGAAAGCTTTTCACTAGACCTCTACTATTCTGCTTTTTATTTATTTTCATATGCAACTAGGATTTTCGGAAGGCATTCGAAAACTGGGTGCCCAAATTAAGAGTCTGTGCCAGTGCAACTTAATTCAGCTGTTTTTATTCAGCTTATAACAACACAGCAAGCTTGAACCTGAAAAAAATGAAAGCCAAAACATACTGCTTGGCTTTTGACCAAGAGATATAATTAAGGAATGTATTAAGAAATAGTGATAAAGAGTCACAGCCCCATGCACTTGGTCCCAGTTTCAGTTTTCTACACACAGGGGGAGGCTCATTTAACAGCACGTCCTTTGTCAACAGCAAGGAGTCATGACAAAGATGAGAAACCTTACATCTAATCGAGTTTGGTGCTGTTTGGTCATCTGATCTTGAACCTTCAATCTTCTCAACAGTTCCTTGAAACCCACCATTGGCACAGGAATAAGCCTACAAGAACACAAATATTTCTTACAACACATTTTTATATTAGACACACGGTATGGATTAATAATTACGAATATAATCTAAAGTTACAGATGATCTTGGCCTATTATAAATTAATACATAAGCACATCTTGTTTTGCTAAATTCTACAGTCCTCACTATTCCTAACAACCTATTCCTTTTTCATAAAGAAATTAGCCAAAGTTCTCTGTAACTACTGGAGGGCACAAGGGTACGTTGCTTTCAGCTGCAGGAATAAAGGGAAAAAAACGTAATGGTTGCGAAACAAAAAAAGGCACAATAACTAGTCCAGATAATGGAGGACACCACAACTCAACGTAATGCAAGTAAGGCTCTTTATCATGACAACCCTTAAGCGCCTAAATGGGTAAAGGGATTAGACAGGCATTTCTACTAATCCTCACTGCTTCAAATGAGATCAGCACTTGACAAAGTTATTCTCTAATAAGTTTCTTACAAGTTACCAGAAGGGTATACACAATATTATATATTTCTCCCCTTTCCAAGTCTTTTTGTAATACTCGGACAGACTACTAGACTTACTTGTCAGGATCAGGATTGTCAACTTTGGCTTGTTCCCATATAATAGGATCAACACCTTAAAAAAACCCAAACAAACAAGTTTTTAGTATGGATAGATCCGAATAGATATCACATCTTACAGCTGTTAAGCAGGAAAAATACTAGGAAATACACAAAACCGATGAACTATGCTAACCTAAATGACTCTTATACAAACTAAGGTTAATTAAACAAGGGTAGTTCTTAAAAGCCTTGGTCCTGGACTGGGGCAGTAAGTGCAGTCTGAAAGGCTGTCAAGCACTTCTACTGGTTTGAAAGGAACAACCCACAGGTGATCAAACTGGGCAATCCATATTTCAAGGAGAAAAATTCCTATTGTTTCCACTGTATACTACACTTGGGTCATCTTTCCTCTTCAAGTTGCTTATTGTATTTAAGAAAAGTCAGTAATTAACTGATCAAAGTACCAAACAAGTCGGGCAAATAATCTCAGTAGTAATTATCATGGTTCCTAACAGGATTCGTCTAAGGATTTTCTCTGTTGACACAACAGTTGCTTGTTTTGCCATGAACTGTTTCAACAGGCAAATAAGTAAAATAAAAGCAGCCTAATAATACACGTACATCAACATCATGATGCAAGTTATTACATTCTCCAAACCTCACTGCAAATCAGATCAGTGCATAAAATGCACATACCTAGGTATGCTAAGAAAAAAAATAAGATAACACTGCTAGGCAAGCAATTGACTTAATGACCTGAGCGAGACATGCAAAAAAGGGGAAAAAAAAAAAGCGCTGGTAATTTAACAATTTCAGGCCTGCTTAAAGAGGAGACCAGAACAGTCACCTACCACAACATTCTTCACTGCACAACACTCCAGGTCATGCCTCATCAAACGTATTATCTTTATACCAAAACTCATCTCTTGAGGAGCGACAGTTCCTCTAGTGCTCAGCACTAATACCTCTTTCTGCTTGATTACCCAGCATACAGACTTGGCCTCCTTCTCAGTCATGGACGAACAAGCTGCGCCCCACCAAGTACACGCTCCTTATGATACACCTCCAATAT
Organism: Recurvirostra avosetta; assembly: GCA_004023745.1. NCBI lineage: Eukaryota > Metazoa > Chordata > Aves > Charadriiformes > Recurvirostridae > Recurvirostra > Recurvirostra avosetta. The sequence continues at coordinate 286,749 of SAYO01026499.1, read as the reverse complement.
TAAAGAAAGCCAACTTGCTCGTGTACAGAGCAACTACTTCTCCATCCTATCTGTGGCCACATATACAGGCTAAGTGACACCCCAAAAAATCAGGAAGTGAATACAGGATGATTATTCTGATTTTTAACTTTTTTTTTTTTTTTCAATTGGACAAGTTGAAGTGATTTATGATGGGTAAATCATACAGTATGGTGTTGTGTAGCACATTACTGATAAATCCTAACTGCCTTGGTGGACTACATTGCACTTCAGCGGGAAAACCGGCTGTAATTAAAACCACTACGTCAGTACGTCAGTGTGTCTTGGAAACTCTTGTAGTTTTAAAAGGTGTTTTCCACTGAGCCGACACCTGGTTTTTTTCCCAGAGAGCCAAGAAAGCCCCAGCAGAGGCCCAACCGTGCCCTTGCGCAGCCCCAGACCGCATACCGGCAGGAGGGTTTTGCAGGAGCTGTTTGACTTGTGCCGGGGACAGCTCTGTTCTGGCCATGGAGAGGCTGACCCCCAGCTGCTGCAGGGATGATTTTATGTTCGCTTGTTCAAAGTGGGCGTAGAGGGTCGTTGCGGGAACTCTCCTCGAGGTACCGTTGGGTGAGCGCTCAACAACGTATATGATAACTTCTGTCCTGCGCAAGACAAAATGCATACTGTCAGAAAAAGGTCAGCGGCGTATAGAAACTAACACAATAAAGAACAACCCTAAGGCAAAGTTACCACTTTTCCCAGCTGACTGTTAACTTCTTTAGCTAACTGAGATATAAAGTACCAGTAAATGCAGGGTTGAACACAGCAAGGCAGAAAGAGAAAAGCTGTAACTACCCTACAAAATTACATTCTGCCCCCCACCAGTGTTAACAACTGTATTATAAGGTGATGCTAGTACTACATTAAGAATAACCTAAAACCTTTGGTCTTTAAAAGAGAATGAACTAACTGTGGGAAAGTAAGGGAGAATGTCAATGTGCTGAAGTACTTCAGGCAGACTAGACTGAGGCCCCCAAATAAGTCAAAGCAGACAGCACTCTGACATAACACACGCAGAACGAACCAGCTCAATTAGCCTTGTAACAGCTCTCCCCGTGAAACAAACAAACATTTGTGATATGAAACATATTACTATACACCCCACCTTACACATGGCCAAGTGAAGAAAACCTCATAGCTCCTAAAATACTAAGCATTTATCCCACCCTCATGGTTAGCATCCTTATATCCAATTTTTGTTGCTGAGCAGGGTCTGGAGAAGCCTATTTCCTGACCTGAGCTGAGGTCCTCAGCTGTGCACTCCAGCGAAAGTACGAAACATACACAGGAAAGATACTGGACTTAAAGCCTCAAGAAAAAGTAACATGAAGGAACGAGAAGACACGAAATCAAACCCAGGATGAACAGATCTAAAATCAAGGAGAAAGGAAGACAGAGTAGACTACGTGCCAACCCTTTATAACATGCAGTACCAGCTAAAAATGCAAAACCACGTAAAGTTCACATACTGGTCATCTGGCATCGTTTTAACACCTTCTACGTTGACAGTGAGGGTCTGGTTTCCTCCCAGAATTTTGTGTAGTGATTCTACAAGCTGCTGCTGCTGGCTTCGAATATCTGTTTCTTTTCTGTTAAAGACCAAGACCACAAGGCCATCTTCATCTTTGTTGTTGGGCATTAAACTGTAACCCACAGCCTGCAAATGAACAATGGGATTATATTACTTAACAAAAGCATATCTATGTGGCATGAAGGGGAGGAGCTGAACTCCTCAATTTTTAGAGCAACTGGTTCAAAATTTAAGTTACAACATATTCAGAGACTGGGAAACATAAAATCAATCCCCCTTTAAAGTGTTCTCTCACAAGGCCACCAGTAGAGTAGCTTTTGCAACAGTTCGGGTTTTTACAAAAGGTTTGTAAGTATCCATTCCCCGGCTTAAAAACAAACAAACAAAAAAAGCTATGGATTGGGAGATGGCAGCTCAGCAGGGCATTTATGCTACTTCAGAGCTGATACCAATCAGGAACATTTTACAAATTCACCCTTTTTCTGAGTTGCAAAAGGAACTAGAGGACCAGACTTCAATACAGGAAAGTTACTAGAGTTCCAGAAGAGTTTTACGGCATCACATTTCCAGATGTCTGAATGAAAAACAGTTACTGACATAACCTAGTTGAAAGATAAGACACCCATCAATCTTTATGGATTTCCTAGCTTTTTCCTACTGTAGATCTGGACAGTTTGCCTGTCAGTGCAAGTCAAAACATGGACATGGAATATTTCTACTAGCTAAGACATGCGTCGAGTAAGGCAAGAATTTGGGACAGCCAATTTTCCTTCTGTTAGCAAATGTCATGGTTTCTTTGTACAACTGCTTCAAGTTTAGTGTTATCTTTATCCTTGCTGTGATAAAGCTGTAGTAAGGTTAGATGTTTAATTCAACATCACAATCTAATACAGGAACACGTGATGCCATCTGTGCTAAGTAACAGCGTGCTTTCCCCATTTCAGAGAAGACCCTGTTGGCTCCAGAGTAAACTCCACATGACTTGTAATAAAGACCTAAACTGTTAGCTCATTATAAGCAAAAGCAGAGCGGCACTTTTCATCTCATCTTGCCTAAGAACTGTTTGAACCAACATATCACCGGTGACATACTGGACAGCGGGTGCTTTTTAAGGCCCTGATGCTGTATGCGGATGGGTGACTTGCGCCTTTCCCCTTGTGCAAGTTCAGCTGAAGAGAGAAATGAGTTCGGGATGTGCCCAAGAGCCTGGTCTTTGCCAGCAGAGGGTAATTCCCTGCGACTGTGAGCCTCGCAGAATCAGCCTTCTTCAGTTGGGCCGTCCTGTGATGGAGCACAACAGTGCCAAGCTAAGGAAGAATTTGGTTTTAAGCACATCCCTTTCACTTTCATAGGTGTGAAAGAGGCCCACAATGTTGGGAAAGACTTGCCAGAACACGGAAGACTAAATCTCATTATGTGCAAAGTAGTACTAAGACCACACGGACATGACGTCTCTGGTATTTCTGTTTAAAATAAATAAATCTTTCACAATTCCTTTACGCAATTATTTTCAAACCATAACAGATTTTTTACTTCATTGTGGTCCTTCAAATGACGGCCTGTACCACATACCTTAGAAGCACACTTTTGGTTCTGCGTGCTTCTCATTTGTTCTAGAGCTAGAATTGTATACAAGTAGATTCCTTGAACACCTGTGAAACCCTTTGGGTAATGCTTCATTCTTATCAGGTGTCTGATGCTTGCAGAGACAACAAACCAAACCAGCTTATGACTCTTTGCTCTCATACCTGTGTTACCAACTTCTCCACTATTTTTCTTAGGCATCTGCCATTGCTGGCATACCTCAAACTTTTTAGTGTTTCACTTAAGGTACGTGAATTCACAATGGCATTAGTAATACTCAAGTCACAGGGTCAAAAGTAAACCTCGTACGTTGCATTGTCTAACTTGAAAGGAAAACTTCTCCTTTTGGTAAATGAAGCTCTAAAATAACTTGATCTTGCATCACACGACTTATACTTTGCATTTTTTCAAAGCCCAGAAACCTCTTAAACCATTTCAGGCAACAACTTACAGGAACATAAGCTTTCAGGTGCATTATCAAAAAAATATTCAAGGTAACACCTAAAATGATAATGCAACAGAAGCCAAACATTTGTTATGCAGACACTCAGTTGCTGCAAAGACTTTATAAAAAGTGTTGTGATGTGTATAATCAAAACTAGTCTTAATTAGGTATTAACCTACATTCAGGTTAGAAAGTTTGCACTTCAAAGCATCAGCTTGGGAAAGGAGGGTATCACCATGCCTGACCCAAATCCACTTTCAAGTCTGAAGCTTAGCAACAAAGTCAGCAGGCACAAGATTTGTGGAGGATGAAGAGCTATGTATTCTTTGTTGACAGGAGAAACAAGATCTGGAACTGCTGATGATATCGTACAAGGAATGGAGTCAGCTTTAACACCAGCAAGGATTAAGGCAGAAGAAAGCTGAAGGCCGATGTGTTTATAATGGTATGCACGGTTCACAGAGGGTTTTTCTAGTGTAGGCAAAACAATGAAGAAAGACCCTTAAGTTCTTATTTCAGGTGTTAACAGTTTCTTTCAGAGGTGAAGGTTATTTTAAATAGTTTCTCTAATATTGTAACCTAAACAAATATACTTTAAAATTCATTTCCATAGATCTGCTCCAACCACACACACAATAATCTGAATGCTATAAGAGAAAAAGGTTAGTTTCATGATCCACATATGCACTTACTACCCAATTCCCCAACAACATCCAGACTTAAAGCACCTATACATCTTCAAACCTTTTAATTATCATTCATCGGAACTGCATACATTACCTGGAAAAATGCTGTTTCAGAATACTCTTAACGGTAACTAAATCTGATTTAACACTCACGAGACACTCAGCAAGCAGAGTAACTGCTTCAGGACTGTTTGTGGGCAGCTGAACAATTCCGTACCTTAAACCTGCAAAAGGGGTTTTCCTGCGTGAACTCCACTGGAGCGATGTTATTGTTGAAGTACCCTTTGCCTGTGCCCCAGAAGGCCTGAAGCTGGTTCCATTTTGCCAAAATAGCATCTCTCTCATCTCCTAAGAGCGTCGGAGCCGAGAGGGCACTGGCTGTATTGATGAGCTGGTTCGACTGGGCAGGTGTCTGAGCGGGCTGGCTGAACAAGCCGCTTCCTAACGCTGTGTTGCGTGAAGAAAAACAAATGAACTCCTTTACCAACCAAGACAAATTCCCTCGCTAACACGTTCCATCTGCGCATCATCGGTATGATGCCTTTTCACATTTTGAGAAGCAAAATAAATGCACAGAATAAATAAATCAGCATTAAATCATTTTTTTTAAATGAATCTTTTTACACCCAATCTTCATCAGCAACAGAAGTTCCTGAATGCTGAATTAGAAGAAAAGATTTATTCTTTGTTCTTTAAGTAAGACATCTATATTCACCCATGACATCCTCTGGCCCCTTCAATATCTAAATCTGAAGGGTACGTATGTTATTATAAATTCAGTAGACTCAGAAGCTGAAGCTGGTCATTATCCAACTCACATTTAAACTAAACTCAACACTGTTTTTCTCCGCCTTCTAGTAACGCCATGACTGCCAACATTAATTCCGTAATTACTCTTTCTACCACTGCCAAACCGAAAGGGTGAATATTGTTGTCGGAAACTCAAGGGTGAAGCTCAGCAACTTGCTTGAGCTCTAGTTAAAGAAAAAGGCAAGGGCTGCAAATGCAGGCGTTTCAAAAGTCAAATTTCTGGGAAGTCTCCATCAATCACGAGATAAGTGTAACAGCCTCGTTTTGTAACATACTTCTGTCCCACTACTTGTGCGCCTGTTGCAGTCTTGCGCTTTCGTTGCTAAGGAAGGGGTAAATCAAGAGAGGGCCATACTTACTGGTCTGTTGCTGCTGGGTACCGAAGCCTCCAAAGCCTAGCCCAGTTCCCAACCCACTACCCAAGCCAGTTCCAGTTCCTGTGCCAAAACTAGTACCAAATCCAAAGCCTTTGTTCTGGGTCGCACCAAAGAGCCCTGGGGAAATAAGCAAAGAATTATTGAGAAAAAGGAGGAGAACAGAACCTGTGAAATGCAAAACATAATTGTGAAGGGCTGATGCCCTCCGGTTTGTTCTAAAGAAAATACTTTCAGGCTTGTGCTCTCTTACCGCTGGTGCCTGTATTGGTGGGAGCAGAAAAACTAAATGCTGGTGCTGCAGTGGTGGTAGTCGTCCCAAATCCTCCAAACGCACCTAACAAACAAAGTTTGCAAGTGAGGCTGACGGCACGTTGTGAGCGGCAGCTGTGCTAGCATGACAATAAACCGCACGCTTCAAGGGGTGTTATGAGAAGAGATGTTGACAGATGGATGCATTATGTTACAAGCATGTAGTTCACATTGATCATGGGTATCGAGTTCATTGTCCGAGGAAATGGGGGAGAAAACATGAACCGGAAAGCCAATACATCAAGAAAACAAATAAAAAAGCAGCAGTTAACTAACATCCTCTACCAGCAGGACATGCTTTCCTTACTAACAGACACAACTAATAATAGTATTTCTTAGATTCTTTCTCAGGAATACTTCTAGTCAACGTTGTTGCTAACTGTTTAACAAATGATCTGATGTTCTGTGAGCTTTTTAAACATTCCTAACCTCTTACGAGCAAAAATAGAAATACACCAAGTAAAGCCTGAAGCTAGGGTACACACTGTTGCTGTGCCTACATGGGAATGCTGTCGCAGCAACGATTTCTTTGGACACACAGGTAAAATTCTACAAGTTCTTTTTTATTATTATTTTTTTAAAAAAACCTAGTTTCCCTATCATCCTCCACATTGAATCTCGTTTTGAGGTTTAACCACTATCAGAGGAAGACAGATGCAAAAGCAATCAGCATTCCACAGATTTTCAGGAAAACCAGTCACTGTCTAGCAGGAGAAAACCCAAGTGAGGGCCTGAGCTCCATCCTGCCAGAGAAAGCCCGAAGAAACCCATCTTCCTATTTGCCCCCTTAGAAGTGATGCCCTTATACAGGGAGGCTACCGGCCCAGACAGCCTCTAGTGCAGGAGGCTGCAGAGGTGCTGGACATCACCCCACCATCTCTTTGCTATGGTGGTGCCAATGCACCACTGGCCCAAGGTGCAGCCTGTGGACATCTGACTAGCCCTGGAGAACTAAGCTTGCTCCGTTTCAAACTGTTTATACATGCATTCAAATGAAGAAAGCCAGTCTGCTACAAAGGATTTGTCAAAAAGGTGCTGCCGCTGCTAACTCACATGTCAATAGCAAGAGAACGAAAAAAAAAAGTCTCTTTAGACCTACTACACTGACCACCCTCTAGTACACATACAAAATAAAAAGCTTAAACCAAAGTTGACATGCAATCGTGTTTTATTTTCATTCAGCAAACATCTTAACGAGAGTGGATATAAGAAGTTGTTCCCTGTAATGCTCAAGTTTCAGCACTACCAGCAAGTGAGAAACACTAGCGGGAGTACCATCAGATGTCACAATTTTTAGGTAGTTCTGTACTCACAGCAATTTAGTCATCCTTTCCTGCAAAAGGATCCAGGAGTGCAAATTGCTAAAGAAAATTAAGTATCCAAGTTCTCTTCTGGAGTAGATCAAATTCAGCTATAGAAATACAGTCCAAGAGTGTTCATACCAAATAAAAACAAACCCAGATCCCTCAAGTGGACAAAACAGGTAATAGTATGTTAACACAGGGAGCAATGACACTGTGGAATGAATATAATTCCTATACGAGCAGCGGCAACGAGACCCCACGGGCTAATTCTACACGAGTAAAAGCATTAGCAATCCATACAGTTAATCATTTTTATATGAAACAGAAAAGATTTAACTTGAAATTATATCAGCTGATCGCTCAGAACTGATGGATCTACATGGGGCCATGAACAGTTTTCTTAATACCCAAGCGCACACATCAGGCACAAGACCCTTCCAGAAGCATAGAGAATGTCTTAACGAGAGCCTGGGATGTGTTCTACCTCAACGTGCAGAACTGCGTTTAGGAAACAGATCACAGCGAGGGCTGTTCATTTTGTGCTGATCGTATAAAATTTGTTTCTCCACAGAAACTATTGAGGTGTAGTGCATTCATGACAGCCAACGGAAGGCCAATGAGAAGACACAGGGGAAGATGAAAAACATGACGGCAGTAGTCCAAGAATCTCATATCAGGAAATGTAGCGTTAGAGACCAGCCCTGCAATTGTTCGTGATTGCCTGGTTCCAAATGGAGAATTGACGCTGCCATTTTGCTAGGCAATCGAGGCTCAATTTTAGACTGGGTCAGACTGGTAGGTTACCACAATTCATTTCCATTTCAGAGACTGAGCATTTGGTACGTGGTTATTTTTCCTCAACAGCTATTTCTTGAGAATTTAATAGGCAAAAACCCTACAAACCTATGGCTCTCAAACCCATTCCACTTTCAGAGCTTTTATCTCCAGTCTTCACTGGATATGAAGATTAGTACTAAACAAGATTCTCAGTTAGGAATGTAATTCTTGGACCCCTGCTATTAACATTTATTACAGAACAAGTATTTACGCATTATCTACCTGCACTTGCCAGACTGTTACCAAAATTGAATGGTGGAGTTGAGGTAGTGGAAACACCGAAATTCCCAATATTAAAATTCACTGCAGGATTAGCAGTTAATCCGAAACCCCCAAAATTAAACCCACTGGCAGTGGAGTTTGTAGTTTCAAGCCCACCAAATCCTGACAAGCGGGAAGCAGAAAAAGAGCAAGGTAACATTAGTTCTAAGTAAAAGGTAGGTTCAGGAAAGAAAAGCTAAAATATTTTTCCATCACCACAGACAAGATAGGCATAGTTAAAAACAAGAGCAAGATATTAACTGGCATTAAACATTATTTCTTGAACACAAGGAGGACAGTTAAAAGCTTTCTGTTTAACCCACTCTCCCTACATCACTGCTGTGTGTTATTTTTCAACTAAAGCAGCTAACGTTTTTCCCATCTTATTTCAAAGCTATACATGAAAATACCCATGTAATTCAACGTTCCCATTAAGAGTAATTTTTCACCGCCTAAGATAGCTTGATAGAGCTATATCTGTACTAATGCAACTGATAGTAACATAGTTATTTCATAAGGTATCAGGAAGGCAAGAATAAACCATTTTCATGCTAATATCATACCCGCATATAAGCAGTGATAGCAGAATAACCAGAAAATACAACTCCAGCAGCTGAGGCACCACACGTACCTCAAATACTCCAGGGCGGACTTATTCAAGTTATATTCACAAAATCTGTCGTCTCCAGCGGCTGCTGGTGTCTTACCTGACGCATCCAGGTTTTTCAGTGCTAAGAAAAATGGGCCAATACAGCAGCTCCCCGATTCCCTCCCCAGGAGTAGCTGAGACCGGGTTCACGTTAGACAGACAAATAACTGGAAGTCCTGGGGTGCGAACCCAGAATTCCCTCTAATATTGGCCTGCGAGCACAATAAGCCTTTTAACAGTGTCCAAGCAGTACAAGATTATCATTTACTTTAAGATGGGGCCAGGAAGTCTGCGTCTAAACCAGCCAGAGTCAGAGTGAAAGTCCACACAGCATAGCCCGGGCTAACTGCTGTGTAAGATGAGGCCTGTCCAAAGGAGTTATTTAGGCTGTCCACTCTAAGAGCCAATAAAGAATTATTTTACTAAGTGAGAGTAAGGAAGGCTCTGCCTTACATTTCAGCAAAACCGACGTGTCAGTTGACAGCAGCAAAACAGTAAGAGGGAAAAAGCCTTTCTTCCTTTACAAGTTAACCACTGTCTTTTACACTGCTCAAAAATTAACTTCCGAGAGCATCTCACCCAAACAGGAACACTACTGCCATCAAAACCGATGACCATGAGCCGGCAGCACGAACCAGGCACCACCGTCCATCACCACAAGCGCCCTAAGAGCGACCCGACTCTTCTTTCGGCGGGACCAAGCCCTGGACGCCTCCCGACACGGACCCACCGCCACCACTGCCCAAGAGCTGTTCAGGCGGGAAGAAGGGAAAACAAAAAAAAAAAACGAACAAAACCCGGCGGGGACAGCGTTTGACCGAAAGCGGGCGGGAAAAACCAACGGGGGGAGCTCGCATCTCACCGCCTCCGCCGAGAAGAGACAGTCAAAGCCCCGCCGAGGGCAGCGCCCACCGCGCTCCGGCACCAACGAAGGGGACCGGGCTCCCGCCCGCCCCTGAGGGACCGCCGGCGGCGCTGAGGGGGGAGCACGCGCGCCCCGCCGCCGCTGAGGCGCCGCGGAGCTCATTGGTGGGGGGGCACGCGCGCTCCGCCGCCGCTGAGCTCATTGGTGGGGGGGCACGCGCGCCCCGCCGCCGCGGAGCTCATTGGCGGGGGGGCACGCGCGCCCCGCCGCCCTTAAGGCTCGGCGACCGCGTCGCGCGGAAAAAGCTCCATACCCCACCCTTCCGCCCCCCCGCCCGGTCCCCTCCGCGCTCACCGGTGGGGTTGGCGGCCCCGGCGCCCGCCGTCGCCCCGAAGTTGAAAGCCATGAGTTGCTCGTTGGCGGAGCCGGGGACGGGAAGCGGGGGGAGTGTTGGCGGGAGGCGGGCGCAACCCCGCCGGGTCCGACCAGAAACAAACCGCCGTCGCTTCCGGCCCGCTGCTGCCAAAGCACTTCCGGGTGGCGCCACCTCCCGCCGCGGCAGGGGAGCGCCGCGGGACGTACCACTACGCGCGGCGGGGGGGGGGGGGACACGGGACGGACACGCCCAGCAGCGAGTCCCCACCCGCGTGGGACAGTTAAAGGGGTAAAAAACACCCTCAAGAGCTGTTCTCCTTATAGCAGGAGAAGAAAATGGCGTGTTTCGGCGCAGCTTCGCGGCGGTACCGGGCTGAGGAAGGCACCCAGGCGGGCCGGGGTCTCCCCACAGCCGCAGTGAGCCCTCCCGGGAGGAGGGGGGGGGCGGCAGCTCCGGTGGCAGCGGAGCAAAGACAGTCCCTGAGGTGTTTCCAGAGAGTGTCGCTTTCAGCCCACTTAAAACCAACGATTTTTTAATTTGTTTTTAGGGGGGAGCGGAGAAGAAGGTGAGAGTTTGAGCCCCCGAGGTGGAACGGAGGGGTTTCTCCAGACGAGGTCCCGCGGGACAGCCGGCCGTAGGGAGCCGTGAGGAGTCTCTCCCTTCCCCGCAGCTTCCCCGAGCGGCGGTCCGGCTCCCGGGCCGAGGTGTGGGGTACACAGCGGAGGGAAAAGCACGGAGGAGGCAAAGCTGCAGCACTTGAGGCTGTGCCAGGCCGCTTTTAGCTCATCCGGATAATAAATAATTGCAGCCGCCGTGAAAACTTCCCGGCGGGAACGGGCTCCGGATGAACCAAAACTGTGGAACAAACCACCAGCTAGGAAAAAAAATAAAATAAAACCCCCAGAACCAAAGCAATGCAAAAACCAACGCCTCTATTGAGAAGACAATAATACATTTTTTTTTTTTAAATACGTTTCACTATCTAGATCCAACGGAAATACTTCTTCATGAGAATAATCTTTTAATTGGGGAAAAAAATACTCTCGTGATTTTTGAAACGAGTCTCCACTTGACAAGTAAAAAAAGCGTTGCGACTTCTCAAGGCCCAACACATCCCTTAAGGTGGAGGTGTGCTTTTACCCCTACCAGTAAATATAACTGCCGAGTCTGCGTTGGCGTTGACCCGCACAGCTGATAACCTGCGGCACAAACGCCAGAGAAAAAAGAACACCGTTTTTGTACCCTCCACCATCAAACCCAACGTCGTGTTTTGTGTTTTAAGTTGAAACAAACCCCCCAAACCTTTTAAGGATAAATGCATCGCTAACATGCAATGGGATGCGGTGCAGAGTTAGAGCAGTTAAGAGGTCTGTACGGAAAAG
>SAYO01026499.1:253785-265700 GCA_004023745.1 Recurvirostra avosetta | reverse complement strand
AAAAAAAAAAAAAAAAAAAAAAAAAAAAAAAAAAAAAAAAAAAAAAAAGACAGATAATAACCTGAGTGCTGCAGGTGATCTCCAAGACGCAAGGAGTCCCCACAGCCCAAAACGACGTGCAACCAGAAACACTATGAAAGCCAGTAATGGCTCCAGCACAGAAATAACATGCAATTTCAATCAATTACTAAGGAAATCGGTCAAGAATTTTTCCTAGTAGTTTGCACAACCAGCCCCACAAAGCCCGTGTAATTCAAGTGAGAACAGCCAACAGTGGAGTGGTTTACATCCACTCTTGGAAAGCTCATCCGTACCTGATAAAGGGAAGTCAGACAAAATACTCACAGCTGTGCTACCAGCCAGTGCCTAGACACAGCCCAACTGGAGAGGGAACATCCTTTTGCTATCCCCGCAGCGTACCTCCCGGCCTCAACCCGGGCACAGCCTTCTCAACTGGCTGGCAACGACAGTCCAAACTCTGTAGCAATGACATCATTCCCCATCTAAAGCACCAGAAAGTCTTGCATACCAGTTACCTTATTAAAGAAACCAAATACTGGATCGATCTCAGGATGCAAAAGATGAATGGTTGACAGGAGCCTGTCTTTGTAGCCCCACAGCAATTCATGAACGGTGCGAACTGTAAACAGGGATTCTTGGTACAGAAGCAGCAGCACCTCTGTGGCAAACTGAAGAGGGGTTGACCTGGTCCACTCCATCGCAGTCTGCCAGGGGATTGGAATAAGGGAGAAACGGTCAGATTTAGTGTAGAATCAATAATACCAGCGGCATACAAACACAGACACATTTCAGCATCGCACACGTTTCAACTGTGTTTTCAGTTTCATTATTTCCACTTGCGGCAAGTAATGTGCCGGCTAACAGGTTCTTCAGCTTTTCTCCCGCAGGGATGTGCTCTTGCAGATTCCCATTCAGCCGGGCGCTGGCACACACCCAGCTCAGTTCCATGCCATTAACTGCCACAGTCTTAAGACATTTGAAATGTGCAAAACCACTTTCTAAACAGCCTGAATTTCACAAGTGTATTAGAGCTGGAGATGTGCTTTGAATTTCACCCTTAAGAAGTTATGGTTTACGTTTTTAAAAACCATTTTTAAAAGACAGCCATTTCTCCAAAATGCAAACAATACCAAAATTTACTTCCTTTCTTGCTGACAAGTGACTGTACAATGTCCTTAAAAAAGCAAAAACAAAAGAAGGGAATATTCCTTGGGTGAACCAACCTGTAGTTCTAGTACTGCCTGTTACAATACATCACAGGCAAAAATCTGAAGAAGAGATAATACTTACCAGCACTCAAATGCCTGGGAGGAATTCTAAATACAGTGACTGTACTGTTCGCAACTTTTAGTAAGCTGAGTCCTATCTACTACTATATACACTGTTTTTATGTATTCATTCATAAAATCAGACAAGACATTTTTGGAAATCCTGGGGGGAAAAGGTAGAAATTAACGTTCCCTGTAATTGAAGTCAAACTAGTACGGGGAGTAAAGGCTTAGTTACACAACCAACAAGTATTTTAGTACAGTCTAATTTCCTTCGCAAGGTATGACAGCTTTAGACCTGCTTGTTCTCATACTATCCCTGTATGAGACCGAATACAATGGACTGCCTCTGAGCACCGAAATGAGACTTTCTTTGCAGAGTAGTTTCACCTAACGCAGTTTGGGGGTGCATGTTTTAAATTTAATTTTATTCTGAGGACACCTTTTCATTCAGCTGTATCTGAAACTCCTCTGCTATAATTTTTTCTTTTTCAGTTTGAGATGCAGACTCAGAGGCAATTTTTGCTATTTCGACAAAACAACCCCAAGCATCCCAAACTTTCCCATTCCAAAGTCAGAGTTCCTCCTATGCATCTGACGTCACTAATTCCCTAGTTTCACTTACTCAGGAAAACCCCACAAGCCTGATTTCTCTCATCTCTGAAGCGTGTCAGCTCTCAGCGCAAGGGTGAGGCACTAACACTACAGAGGCGTATGGCGAGGGAGGAACATAATACAAAAACCCCACGACAGCCCAAACCAAACCTGAATGCAGTATCTGCCTCAGATATAAAGCTGCCTCTCTCGTTCTTCAATCATCTTTATCTACCGCAAGGGGAAAGACAGTATGAAGCAACAAGCTGCTAGTTATAAAGTGTGTTAGGACGATTTCCAAGCAGAAATAAAAGAGAACTCACCACTGCAGGAATATTAATTGTTCTAATCAGGTCCACTTCAGGGTCTCCAACTGACTTCTGAGGTTCAAATACATACGTCTTTGGATTCAGAGCAGATACTTTGGTGCCGTTGTCCAAAAACTGAACATGCACTCTTGGCCTGTATTCTCTGAAAAACAAGAGAGTTTGTTCTCTAATCAAGTTAAACAAGTACACGTAACATTAATCGCAGTTAACTTATGGCTATTCTACTGCTTTCAGCACATAAAGGGTGGGATTTTCAGTTCATTAGGAGTAGATTCATTTTTGCTACTGCGGCTGTCAGCAATAGAACTCCCCTCTGTGTCAGTGTAAGCTGAATCACACCTCACAGGGTGCTTCCAAAAATGCCACCCCACATGTTAATTGCACTTCATATTTTTGCCTCGTCTTTAAAAATCTCCACGGAAAGAGAACAATTTCAGACAGAACAGAAGGATTTAGAGGCTCTATATATGGGACTGCCCTTGAAGTACAATTTGAAAACAAAACTTTTGCCTCTTTGCTGCAGGCAAAATTCACTCCCAGGCAGAACAAGGTGTAGGCTTCATGCAAGTCTCATTAACCCGACCTAAGAACCTACCAGAACCTTTCTGCTGGCTTCAAAGTACTTTGCACTAGGACTTCTGGGCTTACACGTGACACAACCAAAGAACAAGCCTCATTTTAGCTCTTCTCCTTTAATTCTCAGGCAGGAATCCTGGACACGACAGAAATTCGACTGACTTTTTGCCGTGAACTGCTCATGGCCTGGCAGGTTGCTCGTGTTACTGTCTAAGCCCTCAGACAAGCAGCACGAAACTCAGGATCGCTGACAAACAAGTGCAATTGGCAAGGAACATCAAATGCTACCTGCTGGCCTGATGAGGAAGTCAGATCTTAATTACCCTGAAACACGTATCATAACCATAATTCAGTCCATTGCCACTACCATTTTACAAAGAAGAAACGTACAATTCTGCAGAACTGGCTGGCTCAGGCTAAAAAGTAGCTATACACGTGTCTTCAGCAAACCCGAAAAGGGAAATGGCAGGTTGTCTGCTCATGGCATGATCTTTTTGGCGTGCTCATTAAGTGAAATGCGCTGTATTTCATAAGTCTACGTTCACTTTGTTGACTTTTACATCGCTTTGCTTCCTGTGTAAATTTTAAGTCCCAAGATGTGAAAGTGAATTATTCTGCAAGACGCTGTGCTATGATGTTTTTCATTCATTTCAGGTCCTAGATCCTATCCTGGCTGCACTGCAGCAATGCAGCTTCATGGCAGGCTGTGTTACTCTGGTTCAGTCTTTCAAATTTAAAGCAAACTGGAAAGGCCCATGAAACTATTCTTGTTAGAAACCAACCATTTCCCATCTTCCTCACACAACCAGCGTATCTACCACTCTTCAGCATCCCTACCACCTAGAAACATTTCTGTCTGGCAACACTTCCAGCTTGATTTGGCAAAAGCCTCTTGTACAGCCATCTACTTTACACTCTAGGGCTTGAACTGAGGGGATGGAAATGGACTGTTGTGAAGTGCCTTCCCTAAAATAGGCCAGAGTTAACCTGAGAAGCCTCTGCAACTCTAAGCGGCTGGAGAAGAAAATAATACTCCCTGATTAGGGATACGAGTAGGAGGATCTCAGATGTTAAAGACAAAAAGCTGTAAATGTGTGCAAGACCAGACAATATTCAAGTGTTCTTTGGGTCTGCTTGGGCAGATAAGCAGCTTGCACTTTACAAATAATTATTTTATATGCTGCAAATTCAACTTCCAGGATGGGAAAACGCAAGGACTACTACATTTCTGTTATAGAATCTACCTCTGTGCTAACTGGGTTTACAATGTATGTTGGTTAAAACTATGAATTGCAGGAAGAACATGCACAAAGAGATTGCGTTTAGCCGTCCCACCTCCTCTCTGTCACACATTAGATTTTTTTCCTCTGCTTGTCTGGGCCAGTTCACTTCCAGCTTTTCTCCCCAATACACTGCTTTATAAAAACGCTGAGCCAGGCACTTTGTGTTAGGGCATTTTAGGTGTTCTGCCACATGCTAAACCTAAAGGAGTCTTTAACACTTTGCTGTGTGGGGCCTGTGAGGCAAACTCGGTATTTATTCACTGGCTCGAGCATGCAGTATGTCTGCAACATCCCTCCCTTCTCCCTCTCCTCCCACACGCCTCCTCTCTTCCCCCACCCACCGCAGAGAGTCTGGTACAGTCGGCGGTGACAACTAAACAAAGATTAAAGAATCTGTGGGTAAAAAGCACTCCACTTTCTAACTTTCCTCTTCTTCTAACAGACAGAGCACAGAACAATCGAATCCTGTTCAGACATGTCAAAATCAGGCTAACCAAACAAGCCAGAAGCAAGTGAAACACGCAGCGCTGGAACGCGCAGGCTCCCTCCTTCGCACAGCAATAAACAACTGAGGGAGAGCCTGCGTCGGCCGACCCGCTCACAGCCAGCCCGTGGCACGCGTTGCAGGGGAAGGCTCTCCCACCAAACCATAAACCAGCAGCTCAGGCTGGGCCTCCCCTCAGGCACAGACCAACCCAGCCCAGCTACACCACCAGCCCTCTCCGTCCCACTGCACTCTCATGGATGAGATGCAGCCTCACAAACCGAGCTGTGCGTGACGCCCAGAAGGCACTCGGAGCCAAGGAAAGGGAAAAAAAGAAGCTAGCGAAGGGGACTGAGTCCCAGGGTGCAGAGGAGCATGGGCCTGTGTGGTTTCATGTAAGCTCTATTACATCTAGAGCTGGCCCTATCTATCCTCCTGACAGACAGTATGCACTGCTAACTAATTATCAGCATTATACTGCAGAGAACTGAAAAGAAGCTTGGGAACTTGAAAGCTTATGTATCTTTTCTCCAGCCGGTTTATCTAATACAAGGTATTTTGCCAAAGCACCACATGTAGTTTGCCAAGGCTAAACAGGCACAGTACTGAAATACAGAGGAGACGGGACAAGATTGATGGCAGCGAGTGAAGCAAAGCTGAGGTGTGGGAGGAAAGAAACAGAAAGGCGAGGCGCAGCAGAGACCAAGGCTACCCCAAAGGCTCTTTTATTCTGCAGTATTTTTTTCAAATACTAACAAATGGATTCTGATCATTTTGCAGCTTAGGTAAAGACAACTCCTTCTGGCACTGAGCCGCTGCCCAGTCTGAATGAGTGTGTGTGACCAGAAGTGAGACTGACAACGAGAAATCAACCTTTTTCCCGTGGTTCTCATACCTCCATGACTTCAAAGACTGTAACGCCTCCTGCCACAGGACTGCTCGTGGTTTGCACTGCTGCATACAGCAGAGCAGAATGAAGCTCTAAAGGAAAACTCATTTGGAAGGTGACTTTAAAATCTCTCCACGTGCAGCAGACTCAGACTGTTCAGTGTGTAGCCGTACCACGCAGAAGGAGAGTTCAAGAGGCTGGACAAGCTCCAACACTGCACATGGCCTTAGTAAGTCGGGCTGTCTGTAAAAAGGGTAGATATGTCTGAAACTAAGTAGGTTTTATAGTGAGGGTTGGCTGAGTAAGGTCCCTGTAGTACCACTCTCTAACTGGTTTTCTGGCCACGGTTTTACCAACGTAAATTGCGCAACTTACACTAGGAACTAATTTCTGAGTGAACGTATGAATCACGCTTTTATGCAACGCTCCTCTCCCCAGACTCTCAATCATCACCCAACCAGTCACTGCTTTTTCTCTCATAAGACAGTAGGACAGAATGCGAACAACTTCCTCTGTGTTCAGCAGCTGAGGAACAGCAGCACACAAGCAAAATCTTGCCTCAAATCTGACAGAAGTCACTGGCTTCATCTGAAACTGACTGCAGGTCCTCCAAGCGTCAGTCTAGTTGTCCTGTCTGGGTGGTGTATGACCACGCTCCCTCGAATAAACTTTTTCTCACACATTAACGGCTAGGTTTTCTCCCAGAATGAG
Source organism: Recurvirostra avosetta (assembly GCA_004023745.1). Taxonomy (NCBI): domain Eukaryota; kingdom Metazoa; phylum Chordata; class Aves; order Charadriiformes; family Recurvirostridae; genus Recurvirostra; species Recurvirostra avosetta. The sequence continues at coordinate 259,545 of SAYO01026499.1, read as the reverse complement.
ATCCCAAGCGTTCTGGATCACACTTTTTAGCTTCCTCGTGCACAACAGGTTTAGAGAAATGTTAAAATAGTGTAATGGTCTTACCGGTAGGTGTACGGCCCTATTTCCTCTACAAGAGGAGTATCGCCTCGAAGCACTTCTAAAGGATTTGTCACATTGAAAAAGTAGAACTGCATGTAGACCGGCGGAGGAGGATCCTCCCAGGCTTCAAACGTTTCCGTGCCATTTTTCAATACTGTTCCCTGAAACAAGAGAAAGACAGATTAGCTGTTAATGATAGACGCTGTATGATATTTATAGGAAAGAGAGGAATTCTATGCCCTCGGAACAAGCACAGGCAATAGGATTCGAGACGCCAATTCTACAAATGTTTATAGGTGTGTTTTACTTTGAAGCATCTCAATAAATACCAGCAAGATCAGACGCATGCTAGAATGGCTCGCAGGCTAGGGGCATAGTTTTGTTGGGTTTCTTGTTCCACTTCTTCTGACATTTTTCACAATGAAGACTTATCAGCAACTACACAACGATCCTGTTGCATTTCCTGTGTCAGCAAAAACCTAACCTGGTGTAAGATACCACGAAACATGCCCACATTAGAGATAAAAGTCGAACTCAACAGCGGGAGGCCAAGACGTCCTAAGGGAGACCTCTTAGGAGGAACAAGGACAGAAAAGATTCCTCGTGTTTATGATTTCTTTGCCTAAGAATGTCAGATTCCAGTACAGCTGTGAGATTCTGTGTCCAAAGCAATGAGACTTTGTTTGTCAGTGCCCCGTTTGGAAAACCTGCAAGTGACAGAAATTGCTTTCATGTAGGCATACTAGAATTTGTGCCTTTCTGAGGTCTCTGAATAGGGCAAAGATTCTTCACCCTCTGTCTTTAATTACTTTCCTACAGCAATGACAGCGCGTGCATCTCCAGACCCATGGAATGTCAGTCTATTTTGTATCCAATAAAACATGGACCTACAAAAGAAAAGCTATAAATCATTATTTTATGGCAGAAACACTTAAGTAATGAATCAGCAATTCCTTTACCTACCAGCGTATACATGTTATAAGGAAACTCATAACTGTACATCTACGTAGCTCTATTAGGAACATATAATACAGGTCTGAATCCCTTATTTTATTACCATTTAATTTTACATAAAATTCACCCCAACCATAAAAGCATCACCACCAACACCATCAAAATCAAGGCCTTTCAAATAGTTATAACACTGGTACTGCTACTGTGGTAGTAAAGAGAAATTTGGCTTGTAGAGTGGAATTTCCAGGAATAAGCACAAAGAAAACTTTATATTTGAAAACTGTTATCACCTGTAGGCGGAAGAAGGGGGGGGGGGTAATTTGCAATTAAATGGGTCTCATCAAGACTTGCTCTTTTCATTCTTCTGAGAAAACAAGTCAAATATTGTAAGCGCAAGCTCAAAAGCAGGGCAGACCGAACAGCTGCCATTTCTTGGTTACTGTTTATGGGGTCTTAACTCCATCAGCCGTGGTTGCCTCAGGCCTCATTCTTGGCCTTCTCGCTTGAGGAGCTGTTTTCTCTCCATGTAGATTTTCATTTCGAATGATTAGATAAAGAGAAGACTGTTTCAGAGAAAAACTTGTTGGCAGGAACGTGGAATGGCAGCAGTATTGCTGAATGGCGATGAAAGCCAACCCAGCTGGTAGCACTTTGCAGTTGCAGACTGCTTTATTCTGAGAATTTCAAACCACGTATTCTGCACACACCAGAAAAAATAATTTATTTTAGTCTTGCTTCAGGAGCTTTGTGCATTTCTTTGGAACTACTAGCACCTCATACGTACCATTTCCTACAGAGCCCAATGCTTTTGATCCTGTTTTCTTGCAGTCTGTGCCAAGGAGGCCCATCCCTGTATTCAGACAGAGCCCTCCTGAAGTTGGTTTGTAGGATCAGGAACAGAAAATCTCCCCAAATCGGGCATAGCGTTCCCATGATGCCACCATAAAGGGCTGGGAGCGAGGCAGCAGTGTACTTAAGACACCTACAGATGACCGCGATAGCTTTTCTCTGTATGCATATAACCACATTACAAAGTAAATTATTTCAGAGGTGGTGGTGTAATGAACTACTGATGTCTGCTCCCTCCCTAAGTTGTACAAAGCTCACAACTCTCACGTGCACGTAACACAATGAGTATAAGCTTGACGCTGACAAACACAGTAACTATGGCCTGTCCTGACCTTAACCATCCATATCTAGAAATTTGAACTGTTCCCTTACAACTACTAAGCGTATTCAGGACACCCACCCATTGCTCAAATGTCTCTATACGAGGTAACTAAAATGCGAGATTATTACTCAGTCTAAATGTGCAGTGTTTAAAAAAACAAGTGCACCCTGGTCGTATTCATTCCAGTTTTAGCCTCCAGTCTATCCTTTATGACGGAGGGATCACATTTATGATGTGCAGGGAGGACACGTCCCCACCCTCCTGAGCTAGACTGAAAACAAGAAGCTCCTCAACTCGATGTAGCATCTACCACATTCTCTATACATACACATATGCACCAGATTACACGCAAAGAGCGTTAATAAGAAGGAAATGGAGGAGATTTTCTCTAGCAGATTGGTTTAAATACAGGCTCTTGAGATGAAGTCGTAAGCGATCCCCTGGGAGACGGGCTACAGAGCAAAAGCATAGTGAAACAAAGTCATCTGGTGATTTTTTTCCTGGATCTGCATGACACTGTTTGGATCTCCCACAGAAATGGCACGTCTATTTATAGCTCTGTACAGTGACAGCCCCACTTGTAAACTCAGATTCACAAACTTCTGAGCTGGATTCAGATACGCTCCCGCAAAACTCTCAAATAATAAAATACAGCAAGCTCTCTTCTCTTTTTCAGCAAATGTTACCAGGGATATTTGGGTCTATCACACGATATTACACAGCCTGGACCTGAGAGAAAAATATGAGCACCTATTTTTGAGCAAAACATATGCCCACGTCCCTCAGCTGATGGCATTCAAGTTTAGCTCTGCTGACTTTCCTCCACAACAGAGTAGGACCTGATGTTACACGACTGGGATTGCTTTTTTTTTTTTGTCAGAGCTTGCGTTCACGATTAGGTTGGGCTGGCTACAAGATATTAAATCACAGGACTGCTCTTTAATCTAAGATATGTAAAAGATACAGGTCTGCTGTAGTTATTGCTGCTGTACTGCGCAAGGCCAGAGAATCAGACCCTTCCTCTTGCTACGCTTACAAGCAAGAATAAGAGACACAGCTTAAAGTATTCAGAACCCTCAAGTCAAACACTAGTCCTGCAGGCAGTAGCCTAGAGAGGCCTCAGACTCAGAGATCCCATCTCAGGGAGACGCAAGGGATCCGTAAGATCACAACCTAAAACCACTGGACAGTAAGATCTCCTGTCTTCATGCAGAAGCACGGCAGGGGTTCTCCTTTCCAAGTGGAGTCCACGCTCATTTCAAGTGTACTGAAGCATCCTTCCCACTGACTTTATTTATCATGCCAGTCCTGAATTTGCAGCTGTGTCATTCTTTGGTGTTTCCTTGTCTTTACCACTCTTCACACAAAGGGAATAAAAAGTGAGCTTCCCCTCCCGAACGTATCTGTTACTGGCAGTGATAGTGGGGGTGGGAAACGGTACTGAACATTTCTGGAACCTACACAGAAAATTAAATTTCTTTTTTTTCCCCTGGAACTGCAAAATGTTCTAATTCCAAGACATAGTTTTATGCGTTCACCTATGACAGAATTTAACTGCAATTTTTAAGACAAGTCCTAGGGTAAGCTTTCACACCAACAAGAGCAGACTTCTCTGACTGCACCTTGGGAACGGACTGCTCAAGAAGAGCATCTCAACTGATCCTTCATCTAAGCCTCCACACTAAAATGTGCTGAGAGCTCTAGTACTTCACATTAAATAACAACAACAAAAAGATCAATATATAAACTAAATCAAGCGAAAAAATATCTTCCCTGTCCTTTTGGGTCCTAAACACTCCAGACAATCCAGCTCTAGAGATGGCTCGCAGTAACAGTCCGGTGACATTTCAAGGCGTTAGAAGACTAAATGTTTTCTAAAATTATCAGTGTAAGGTATGGGGCAGAAAGAAAACACTTGAGGTAAAGGACTGATTGCCCAAGTTTGGAATTAGGTGCACAGATCAAAGGTTGTTATATTCATAAACCGCACCAGGCATAAGGCAAACACTGCCAGCAGCTAGGAAGGTTTTTCTCCTGTGGGCAGCTAATTTATTCTTGTTCATTAGGATTTTTGCCCTTATTTGATGGAGTTTCAGGTGCTAGCCCCTGACAGCAAACTGACAAGTGGACAAGTCAGACATCTGATCTGGCGTGGCACTCTAATTCACAAAAAGCCAGTGAGACTGGTAATAAGACAGCGAGTAAGTTGACAAGATTTGAATGCCTTCCGGGAAAGGTGCTCCCACTGTCCTTGTCGCTACACATCCACCTGCTGATTTTCAAGGGGATGTGAAGTCTGACACCGGGCGGGATTCCCCGCTCTTCCCACAACTACTCTGTATCCGAGAACCCTGCCTTAGGCTTGAAAGGATGCAGCACACAAACCCCCTACTGAAAGCCGACCCACCCTCAGTGGTTCACAGGTCCTGGGCTTGGACACACGGGTGCTTCAGCTGCTCCAAAATGCGGTTCTTCCATTTCAGCTGTAGTTGAGACTGCAAAGACAGCTCTTCACTGCAAGTCAGCTCTGTTTCGGGACTGCCGGAAAGCCCTCATACCTGTCGCAAGGGCAACCTCTTGCCCCTTCTGCAACTCCTCTGATGACAGAAAGATTGAGGAGGCTAAGAAGGGCCACAGCGCAGAGATAACGCTTCATGTCCAATGTCCTGGACTGCAGAGAGCTGGAAAAGCTCACGTCTTGCCACATTTCAAAGGCAAATTGAGATTTGTCTATTTGCACAAGATTTTCTAAGCTGCACACATGATTACACAAGAGACAGCAACTTTGTAGGCTACACACAAATGAGAAAAAGCTCATGTGGGATAAAGCACATGTGGAAAGCAGCCGAATCAGCAGAGTGATTGGGAGGACACTGCTTTGGGGCTGAAAGCTGTACTTCCACAGTTTGTGCGTGTGGCTGCTGGAGAAGGCCAGGAGGGAGTCAGTGGCCAGCGCAGGGAGCGGGAGGCTTGATTCTGCGCAATCCAGATGAACGCTAGCACGAGCTGAAGAGCGGTAAGCAGGGAAAGACTGAGCTCTGGAAACTTTATCCTGCATTACTGAAAGCCCTGCTAAGCGAATACCAACTTATTCTTACATAATCAACCATTAAGGGTAAGGAGCATGTAGCTAAGAGATAATACGCGTAAGGAGGATCACGCCTAATTCCTGACAGTCCTACACTCTCCCACCAAACCATTTTTTTTACCCCACTCCTCTTTTGTTAAGAGCATGAAATCGACTTGAAATTAGAACTTCTGCTGTGATGCAGAGGATGACGAGACTCCTTTCCAAAGAGACCTAAGATCTGGGAGATGGAACTGCACACGCCTGTGCAACGCTGTACTGATTTGGCTTGGTTTGCATACGACTTTGCATACATTAACACTCGTATCACTTCACACCTGGCTTGCAGACTGCCTAGAAAAGGTACGGGCTGATGATCAACTGACTTCAGGATAAACCATCCATTACTCATGCTACGTTCCAGCACGGCAGAGACACGTACCTGAGAACAAACACTGTAGGAGTAGCTGGATGAGCAGTTCCTCAA
>SAYO01026499.1:223040-251050 GCA_004023745.1 Recurvirostra avosetta | reverse complement strand
AAAAAAAAAAAAAAAAAAAGATTGTTCTGGCAGATTGTTTTCATTTAGATTCCCACTCCGAAGCGGTGTTTTTAGATCTGTTTCATCATCTCTCCAAAAAGCAAGCAACAGGGTAAATAATTAGAATCCATTTTTGAAGGCTAATTTAAATACAGCAATAGAATTCTCCCCCCTGGAAAAAATCTTCCATGGGAATTCTGTCTCTGAAACCACAAACCTTCCCTTACAGCATAAAATATTGGCCTTTGGTGGGGACCTGCTGTAGTGACAATTTTTACAAGCAGATGCCTCCTCCTGCAGCACATTAAACATATTTTGCATTGCTGCTGAAGCAGTGGGAGACGTCTTTCTCGTCTCACCTAAAGTAGTTCAACTGCTCTGTGACTTCTGTTTTTAATGAGGATATCCTGATGCACGCACTCCAACGTCAGTAAGAAGCCGACCAGGTCCTTTGTCTCTGATTCAGAGATAAATACAGAAGAACAAGGATAGCAATTCTCTAGTTATGCAAAGCCATTTTTGTAACTACTCTTCACAGCCATGAAGCATTTTTTATTAATGATGTTAAAGAACATGCTGTTTTATCTGAGCACTGAAGCCCTGGAAAATCAAAAGAAAGGCAGGAATATTTAAGGAATTCCAGCAAGCTGAGATATCTTAAATGGGAGATACAATTTTTTTTTCACAGGCTAAATTTGGTTTGCTACCTCAACGGATAAAGGACTCTAGCAGCCCACGGTACCACTGAAATTCTTTTAGCCGAATCCTGGCATGAATATAGATCAAGCAATGATTTCCGCAGAGTTTTGGTCTTGCTTAATTCAGTGTTTTGGTTTATTTTTTTCATAAAAACCTACCCACGTGATGCACAGAAGCACATTGCTTCCCCATACAGATTTTCTAGATTCTCAGTGTGAATTATTTTCTTTTTTTGGCAAATTACTTTACCTTTGGAAATCAAGAAACTGCTTACTGGCAATGATACATCTAAACCGTTCCCGTGAAGAGTGACTCCACCTCTGAACTGCAGCATGGGAATGCAGTGGGTGCACTGCTGGCTCAAGGAACAATACTGTGTCATAATTACATATCCCTGAAACAAGCAGAGGCATATCTTCCCATTCCAATATCATGATGACATTACAAGGGGAAAAGGCAGATAAGGCCCACATTCAGGAAAACATGTAAACGTGCTTACCCAAAGAAGACTTCACGTCCTCATCCTTTTTCCTTTCTTAACCCTTCCATTCATCTTTCCTCTCCCCACTCCTTTTGCTTTTTTCCTATTTAATTTCCCATTCCCAAGAATCTCCACCACTTAAAATGACAGTATTTACGGAAGTTCGTGACAATTACTCTGCTCATGTGCTGCACCATAGTCTTATCTCCATTGTAAACTCTTGGTGCCTTTTTTTTTTTTCTGTTATTGTGCAGAACCCATCACAACTGGAATCTCAGCCGTGTTGGGCACCTTGCACTAACACCATAAAGATGGTGAAAATAATAGGCAAATCCTACTCTGTAAAACATATCAGGTGCCAGCTCCCGTGCTGGAGCCTTGCTGACAATCGCTTAGCGAAAAAACAAAAGGCAAACTGATACCTGGGACAGATGGTCCCTTCCCTGGTGAGTGCCGTTCCTCACGCTCGATGGCAGACGCACCAGGCCTGCATGCACGATGTCGGGTTCTGTAGGAGAGAAGCACATCAAAATGGATGCATGTTGCCAGCAGGATCCCTTTGGAAATGTAAAGTTGCAAGGGGTGCGGGAGGGCAGGTAAATCAGAGAACATTGAGTTATTAGGGTCTGGAGAAACCCAAGTGTAGGAGAACACTCATGGAGTCTGCCACAGAAAGCTGCTGTCTCTTGTTCTGCCCCATCACCCACATACACTGCTGGGCTACCCTAGATTTGCAGTGTCTCATGACGAAACGAGCAAGCTTCATGCTCCCAGGGGAATAGTTCAGGGTCTCTCCTGATGATTTCCGTGTGGTAAAATGATTTGAGAACCTTTTTTAAAAACTAAACCATGGATGAAATAGTCCTGTCCCATGCACTGGGAAAATCTTTAAGATATAGAAGTAATTACTTACTGAGGTCGTCAGTGCAGCTTTTTCAGTTTGTGTAACACTTGGCTCCTCGGGGTCTACGTAAGGAAGGAAAAGGCTTGTCAAGGAAGGAATTAGGAAAACATATAGTCCAGTATCAGCCAAATCAGAACAGATCCCAGAAATCCTTAATCCTGCTCCTGTGATTTAGTAACTATTAGACCATTAGTGAATGTTTTATGTTGGCCACAATAGAGGGGTGGAAACAGGAGACAGGAGGGGCAGGATATTTTTCGTTGTCTCTTTGTGTGCATCCATGTCACTTCATGGATCTCTGGTCTTTGCCATCCAAGATAGGAATCACGCTTGTCCTTACTTCAGACTTCGGTGCAACAATCATCTGTCACTGTTGACAGACCTGTTCACACCACGTCTAACTGGATCCAAATCTTGCATTGCTTCCTTTAGGAGATGTGACCTGAAGGCAAACAGAGACGTGAAACAGCCTTTCCAGAATCAAGTGTAGATTCATTTCCACAGTGAGAATGCAATTGTAACTAGACAAGTGTTTTACTTAATAAATACTCTACCAGTTTCTGTCTTATCTAAAATTTTAGGAGACTTGTCCACTCATCTCCTTCTGCTGCATAATGTTTGCAGTCCGCTTTTATCTATGTATTTATGGCGCTCTGTTGACTTCCACCTCCATCACCATGTTTCTGAATCCCACCTGTATTTTCCTCTGGAATATACAGCAGAAGAAATTCATATGTAAATATTATAGGGACTGACATCTTCTAGTTATCAAGAACGGTGCTTTTATGAAGGTAGGGCATCCCTCTCTTGCCTACTGTCAGGAATTTAATGCCTGGCTCCCATTTAACTCAGCCCAGCTCATCAACAGAACATAAAACATATTACAGGTAACTTTCAGGTCCTTAACATTTCAGGTTTCCTGAGAGCTCACCACAAAGAGCCTCTGCTGGCTGGATGTTTCACAGCACGGGCCAAGGAGGACAGCAGAAGCAGCTTTCCATGCAGTACACTCCTCGTCTTAGAGGAGCAGCTCTTGGGAAACACCCAAGTGCATCAGTAATATACAAGGAAAATGTTTTCGGAGACTTTGCTCTTCTGCCTTTCATGTGCAGCTAACACACATAATTGTCATCAATGAGTTTACACATACTACATACGTTTCTAGTGCTATAGGCATAATTAATAAAATAATAATCTAATTATAAGATACTGATTTCAGCTGAGAGTTGAGAAATTTCTGAAAGGTTTGTAAGCGGGTAGTGATCAAATTTCACTGTACTCAAGCTTTAATTTATTCTTCCCACACAGTACAAATTAACTGCTGGCAGGAAAGTAGTTCACTATAGGGCAGAGGTACTCTGAAATTACTAGGTTCAACAGCGACCTCGGAAACGTCTGTGAACGAAGTTACTGCTTGTGGAACAACAGCCTTTGCTCTCGGTTTAGCTTTGTAGGGATGCACATCAAGTAAGTGCATCGGACAGGCCAGGCTGGGATTTGCGTTTAGAACACTGTTTGACTTCTAGATTTGGGACAAGGACTTTTTAGGCGACGAGAGATTTGTCTACACCACCTGTTTTTGCTTCTGAGGAAATGAATACTTTCAACTGAACAGCAGCAAAAATATTCTTCCTTCGGAAATTTGGTCCTGCTTGACTCTCATGTTTTTGACTCTCTCCAGCTAAATAACCATAGTCCCCACGAACTGTAAGCCACACATACACACACACCTCTACATGTATGTCGTAATTGTGATACAGATCATGTAGTACACTTTAAAATTACACATACACAACCATATTCCTCATGATCCGAGCTATACCAAAATTAGAAAGTGCAGCGACTTACGCCCATCAGCTACTTCTGGTTTGGTTTGCTGCTTCCCTGACTCATCAGCTGCTTCTGCATATAGAGCCTCATGACTCAGAGGTGGCAAACTGTGCCACCTGCGTAGGAGGACAGAGCATTGCTTCAGGCCACCTTTTCCTCACTGTTCTTTTCACCCAGATTTCTCTCCTCACTCAATTCAGCGCTCTTCCAAACTTCACCTCGAACCTGAACAGCCCCTGTCCTCTTCTCCCCACCGCGTCGAGCACCGATCCACACGAAGTCCTCTTTACTCAGTTGCACATCTCGTTTTCACCGCTGCCGCAAAGCATGCTAGAGCCCACACTGCTGAGCTAGGGCACTCTCAAGCTGAACGTGGCCAAGGAGCCATGCTAGGGGATGGGGGACGGAGGAAATATGTTGTAGGGTGAGAGAATGTCACTAGTGGCTGTGTAAGGTAGGCTGTGGCTTGCACTAAGCTGTGAAACAGAGATCTTGCTAGGAAAGGAAGGAGGGGAAGCTGCGGAGCATGCACTGGAATGTATGGGAGACTCCGGCATGTGGCACTGTCTGGATAACCAAAGCAGCTAGCAAGTTTGCTGAGGACCTGGCGGCTTGCAGTGCCAAGCCCATCTAATCACTCCATCTCCTGCTGTCCAAGCTTTACTACCTTAAATCAAGTTATAGCTGCTAGACTGCATATTCCTTCAATGCAGATTGCAACAGTCACCAACCAAGTGCTTGATCTTATACTCTTGCGCATTAAGTCCTACTCTCCACCTGCTTTCCTCCCGAGGACACCTCAGGTCATGGGAGGAGCTATTATGGGGTAGACAGCTAGAGCCCAGGGAGACTGACAGAACTTCTCCAAGCCCTCAGTTTTCTATACAGCCCTGAAGCAGCTCCAGGACCAACCAGGTTTGCTTGTTCTGTTGCTGATAAGCACTGCAAACAGCCCTGGACTACTGGAAACACCCTCTGCACGCCAAGGGACAAGCACAAGTGCAGCAGCACCCAGGGAGGAATCGAGAGCACAGCTGAGGTGCCCATGCTGTTCACAGCAGTAGAGCAAAGGAGAACCTGGCGGTGCTGACACGGGAAGAGGCTAGCTATAATTCAGCTCAGCTTTCTTATCTGCAACAGCAATGAAGGCAATGTGTCACCTGGCAGGGCTCCTGGCAGACCTAGCGAGGTGTGGGGACAGGCAACAAGAGCGTGTGGGGCACGTGTCCCAAGGACAGGGCAGAGAAAACAGAGAGAGCTTGGGGATGGGCTACGTGACCGAGAGTCTCTCTTGGCCCTGCAGGCAGTTCTGGATGCAGTCTCCTAGAGACACAGCGTCCCCACGCTCTGTCTTTCTGCTCTGGGCAGCCAGGCAGGGAGGTCTGGTTAGGACCTTGTGCTCCTTCATTCATCTGGCACGTTCACTCTTCATTCCTGAAGCTCCAGCTGCATTAGACCCACACCCATCAGAGTCAGCAGGGTTTGGACCTGCGTTTTTCCCTCTTAAATGTATTCATGGGAAAACAGGCGAATCACCTTTCTCTGCCCCTGGCTCGTACCCTAGTCCCTCGCCTGGCTTCTGAATGTCAGCATCTAGCACAGCTCCTCTCTCACACCCTGAGATCTTGGAGCCTGAGCGGTCCTGCATGTTCAGTCCTCAACTTTGACACCAACCAGAGAACTCCCCTGCCATGTGCTTGTTTCACACAGGGCAAACAGTGGAGCTAAACTGTCACAGCACAGGCCAGATGTGGTGAGCCTTTTATTCCTGCTTTCTTAATACAAGCAGAGTAAGTTTTAAAAGACACTTCTTTATAAAGCTAGTACTTCCTGCACTAACTCGACCGGTTTGGTTTCAGGTACAAGGAAAAGCTGTCATCAAGATGCTTGCCGGCATGCAGCACCAAATAGAGGTTCTCAGATTCGCTTAATGGCCACCACTGGCGGTTCTTAAAAAGAGGTCTGGATGATTTCAGAAAGGGCTTCCCTCCTCCGTGTGAGAACATCATCATCCATAGCCCATAGGGGCTTTCCCCCATCCTGCTACAGAGTAGATCCCACCTGGCTCAACAAAAGGCACGGAAAAGATCTGCTAAACCCAACTGTAAGCTCAGGTCAAAGCAGGAAGCCAAGAAGGATTTAACGAAGGAAATAAATAGACCGCCACCTAAGCCACCGCCCTCAGTTATTTCACTCTCATTTGAGAGACGGCATCTTTCCAGGGGTAAAGACAATATAGTTGCTACTATTCTTCCTTGAAGTGAGCATCCGTCCAGCACTTGAAATGCAAAACCAGTCCAGGATTGTGTTCCCTCTTGCCTTATAAACCCCTGCCCCTCCTTCTGACTTACAAACAGGAAGCCAACAAAGCCTGAACCACCTTAAAAAGATATATCTCTGATCTTATTGTAGGGAAGGCTATAAGGAGCTGGCAGGTTTCTGAGGCACCTTGCTAACATGGTCACATTCATCACCTAGGTCAGCTACTGAAGCAGTCCCACACTTTCCCATCAATGTAAGACACTGGAGAGCAGAGGCTTTACCCTCCAGCCTTGAAAACATCTCGTGATAACCCTGAACGTGCCAGAAACAGTAAAGAATCTCTCATTCAAACAGAAGCACAGACTTTTTCCTACATTATCACACCTACGGCTCCTAAAAAAGTGAGGATTAGAGTCTACAACTGTCAGTGGGCCCCTGACCCAAGTCCTCTGATTTGACAGGAGCTTTGTAGATCGAGGGTGCCAAAGTGCAAAGCAAATCACAAGTCAATTTATTCTGTAGTGCTGCCAAGTGCATCTGTTTACTTCGGCATTTGCTGGCGGGAAGGGAGGGGACAGAGAGAGAGACCTGTTATGTTTATTTGCCTCATTTTGGATTCAGCCTGACCGAGCACACTTTCAACAATCCATACCCAGTTTTAAGTGAACTGTACTACAGAGGGCACATTTAAAATTAGCAAACCAGTGGCCCACATTTCCCTGACCTGTGAGTCATATTCCGCATGAATGCCACTCCGACATTACAAAGGTGAAGGATGCTCCACTGGAATGATAGGACAGGCTCTCGGGAAGCAGATTTGAAACGTGTTGTTGCCATATCCCTGCTCAGTGCTCCACATCATTCTTATTTTGAAGGCAAAGACAAACTTCCCATATACTTCTGAGGGACCAGGAGACTCAGTACTTTTGACAATCCCACTGCAATGCTCTAGGGGTCTTGCTTTTTTATTTTCTTAGACTATGCTCAACTTACTGATCTGAAAGAATTCAAGAGCAGATTCTGGAGCTTAAAATGTATGCTCCTGCGTTAAAATCTAGATGCACGCTACCTCTACATACAATTTTACTGACTAGAAGTGGAGGTCTTGCATAGTAAGCATAGGATTTTTAAGGTCTCTGGTACGGCATCCAACTGTGCCTGTGTGTTTGAGCGAGACTGCAGACCTACAAGCAGTGTCTGCTTTGTTTTGAGCCTGTCTTATGTCACAGGCTGGTATCTTCCCTTGTTCCTGGAATGAACATAGGTATTGAAGGCTGCAATTAGATGATTTTGCTAGCCTGCATTACGTTATTATTTAGTCAGGCCATCAGCTAACTCTAATTAAAATTCTGAAATCTAGGCAGCATCGGTGGAGCGAGAACAGCACAGCTGACCTCTCTGGAGTCTTAGCATGCACAAATCCTGCAGTCTCAGTCCTTAAGTGCACAGCATTTATTGGCACATTGGAAAGAGACCAAAATGGCTCACACTGGGAGTCTCTCCCTGATTCCCAGTGCCTATTGCACTTAAATGCACACTTGGTAGGCCCAGAAATAAGGCCAGAATGAGTCATCCTTAGCCCCTAGCCCTCCTCCCAGCTAGTCAGTGGCAGCCGTTAGTAAACAAATGCTTTATATGTCAGCCTTGATACAAATAGCTCGTGTCTACCAGCTTATACAATGAGGCTGTGTGTGTGACAGCCCTCGGCTCCTGTCCCGGCGCAGGGCAACACTAGCTAAAGGCATGATAGGCACCAGCTTCCCTGGAAATGTGCCAGGCAACGGAGGTCTTAAGTGACCAGCACAGGAAAAGGACGGAGGAAACGATGTTCAAAGAGCCAAGACCGAGGAGTTAAAGAAATGAGGGAGCTCCTAGGGGCCTAACCCTTACCAGGGTTACGCCTATGGCATCTCCTTCCTGTGGTTTCTTTAGGATCTGTGCACATGCACAGGTCTGGAACACACTGTGTCCCCTTCAGCCGATGTAGTCCGTCTCCCAGCCCTACTCGAGGAGGTGCAGAGACATGCTGCAGAAGGTCAGTGGCTCAGAATCACTGCCTCCCAGTCCACGTGCTGAATGCAAAGCTTTGGCACCATGATGTGACGAGCACCCGCGCTTAGCAGGATTTTATTCTAGTACAGTAAACAAAGTTCACCAGCTGTTTCGACGGGCAGGTCGCCAGCCTCTCTCTAGGAGCACAACTGTCCACAGCTGCTGAAGGCAATGCCACGTTCAATTATTTGCACCATTTTTTCAACCCAAAAGTGGTACTGAGAAAAAAACATCGCAAGGGAAGGGGAGGGCGAATGCTGCCCAAGAACCTACTGCACTGCCTGTCCACCTCCACCTTCCTCTGGAAGGCAAATGACCTAGCACACTTTTGCTATTTCTAGGCCCACGCATCTTGCAGAATCCAGCTCATCTGTCCCCATGCCTTGTCAGACCCTGGGCACCAGCCCCAGTGCGATGTTGCACTTTTTGTTGTGCCTGCCGGCCTCAATTTTGAGTATTTAATACCTTGTGGCCCAAAGCAGTGCTGGTCCCTAGGATGGGAACCATTAAACTAGACCTTCAGCACAGTCTGCGATACCTTGTATAGGTTAGCTGTATCCCTTGACGCCGCAATCAGGGCAAAGAAGGGAATACTTCAGGGAAGCAAAAAAAATCACACCCCCGATTGGTTCTAGCATGTGACCTGGGTCTCAGGATGGAGCAACTGCATCAAGTGCTGGCTTGTTAAGCACAAATTACTATCTCATGTCTTGCCTTTTCCTCTAACACAACTGGGTGGGAAAGGACTTTATGCTTTCTCCTGTCATCAGACCAAAGCAGCACATGACTAAGTGACCAATGACATCCTCCTTCAAACATTTAAGTCGGGAAAGAGGAACTTGCAGCATCACTTTCAGAATAGGGCATGCAGATTTGATGTCAGCAAAACTGTATTTCAAGGCACACAGAAGAGTCCTGTTGCTGCCTTATTTATACCCCTGGCCTCTCATTACAGGGAGGAGAAATATGTGACATCAATGAAGATACCCCCGTGCAACTCTGTGATATCAGATCTGTAATCAAGCCTGTTTGCGTCATGAAGATAAACTACCACCAGAGCTGACAGACCATTTGGGAGAACCCTTTCGCATGAGAGCTGTAGAATCCTCATGTGGTAAGCAGCGAGGCAACACAGAAAAAAGGAAAATTCAGGCAATTGAGAGCTTCATTTTAAATTCGATCATGTGATTTATAAAACAATCTGATTGCTTGCAGTTTTCAGGAAAGCATCATCTAAACAAAGGGGGCATGAACACCCATATTCAGAAATTCTAGAAAGGTTTGGCCTAAGTCACCTGCCGAAGATTAAGAGTATCTTAACCTCCTGAGAATGAAATACTTGCACTCAGCGATACATGAAGAAGTGTGAAAGAATATATAGCCAGGCTGGGGGTGAGAAAAGTGCTCGTCCGAAGAAAGCAAGCTCACCTGGACCCCTCTGGGACTTATTTCTGTTCCACTCCTCTACGTGTCCTTGGCTCACGTGATACTTCATTTAGACAAACTTCAGAAAAAGCTTAACAAAATTCTTCCTAAGAAAGGCAGATTGTTATGCCTGGCACTGAATCCAAGGGAATATTTAAGATGGCGTAAAAGCCGTATTTCCATAAGCCTGCTGATGACACCAGTGACGTGGCTCTAAAACCTCCTTCAATTATGGCAAAAAGCTTCATTTCACAGTAAAGAAACATCACAGCTAGGCTAAGAGAATACACATGGCATGTTCCAGCTGAAAAAAAGTAATTTGCCTGTAAAGCTTGCAAACACAGGTACATGCTGTAAGAAAGAGTGTAAAAAGATACCACACTCTACACCAGCTCCCTGCGGAGTGTCCTCTCAGAAGCTGTTCTTTCCCAGGAGCTAAAACCACGTTTCTGGTATTTTCTCAGAGTCAACTGTTTTCTGTCTCCAGCTTAGAAGATAATACCTGTCAGCTACAAACACAGATGTCCTTTTTTTTATCACAAAACTCAAGCTTGTATTTGTTTTCTCAGTGCTCTTCAGACTGTGGACTTTGATAAATTTCTCTGTTAAAAGTTGTTTCAAAATAAATATTTGGATGTCTTTTATGCTGTATTTTTCTATGGGCCTGACAACGTAAAGAATCTACATGGAAGTCAAAGCTTAATGTCTCCAGGATGTTAGACAACCACCAGAGTCTAGCAGCATGAATTTGCTGGAACATTTTATTTATGATTCAATTTCTAAGAGCTGCTGGGTACCACAACTTCAGTGAACTCTGAGATGAGCTTGAGACGCTTAACATTTCATAGAATTTAGCCAGATATATTGTACGATGTTTTATGCTTTGGGGTCTCTGCTGCTCCCCGTCACTGGCAAGATAACATAATATAAAGGAATAATGTCATATTATTGTTTCAGCCTGTTCCTGTACGGTATACTGACCCTGCTACTCTGCTGCATGCAGAACTTCCACTGAAGAACAAAGGTATTTTTGTGGCATTTCTCATTATGTCTAAAGAGTGCAGAGATTAAAATATTGTGCACAGGGAAATACTTAATTGAGCAAGATCTGTAGATCTGCAACTCTGATCCCTTTCTACTGGGTTCCAAGAGGAGATTTTTAGTGGTTCAGTGTTTCTTTTTCTCTGCCTTGCAGTGCCTTGTATTTTCTCCCTCCTCCTTCAAATCCTTAGAAGGGGTCTGATTCTAACCTAGGAGGAAGGTAAAAAGCATCAGGCACCACTCATGAAATGGCATATGAAATGCAACTGTACCAAAGCTACAGAAAAGGAGAATAGAGAACAACAAAACAGAAAGCATGACTTTCAGAGTGACTAATAAACTGAAAAAAAAACCTGGCAAATAATGGCTCATGGGAAACAAATCTACGAGGAAAACGAGAAAGCACAAAGAAATGCAGTAAGAGACTGGCCTGGGCAAGCAATAAGTTCTACCTCAAACCCAAGAAGGAATTCCAAGTCAGATTGCTATGGGTAAGTAGGAAAGACCAGCATTAGACCTGTTAGATGTTTTGAGTCAGCTAAGCGAGGATAAAATGCATTATAATATGGAAAAAAATTAGGACAAACTCAGAATCGCAAGCTGTTTCCTGGAAAATTCATGGAAAACTTGTGTACTTCCAAAGAATCTATTCAATTTGCAGATGACACCCAGTTAGAAAACACTACAAAGATGACGAAGGGCTTCAAATGGATTCAAAATGATCCTGACATGTTGGACAAAACCTGGATAATAAAAGAGTGAAAAAAACAGAACTGGATGACTTCTCCCAAGCAGAACTTCTCAGCTGCACAAATACCAAATGAGGAACAACTGGCTAGGCGGGAGTTCAGCAAGGGAACGACACAGGGATTTTAGTAGGTTGTAAATGTCAGCAACGTCTTGGTTGTGCAAAAAAAAAGGAAGCATTTCATCATGAGAACAAAGACAATCACGAGATAACCCTCTATACTTCTCAGTCTGGGTAAGAACACCTCTGGGGGTGACGTCTGTGTCCAGGTTTGGTTACTGTTCTTTAAGAAAGATGTAAACTCAACAGATAACGGGGAAAGCTAGAGAAATGATTACACATGTATGATCAACATGCCAAGATGGAGCAACCTGAGTTTCTAAGACAGATAAGAGATAACTGAGGACATGCATAAAAAGCTCCAATTAAGTACAAGGGTGATAAAAAGAAACTGGAAATACTTTGTTTCCCATGTTTCTTTGGGACAAGGTAAGCGAATTCAGGGGGAGCGGACAGGGACTAGCAATGATTTTCTAACAGAAAAGACAGTTAAATAATGAAATACATCATCCTGAAGGCTCTGGTTTATCCCTCTTTCAAGATCAGCTTACACATTCATCGGCAGGTCGATGTTGTCTTATGGCAGAAGGGTAAAACAGACCAGCACTTCTTGATTGTTAAGATAAAAAGTTTTTTTAGAAAAGAATCCACAGACCCTCTTGTGTTTTACAGTTACTTTGGTGGCTATGAAGAACAAAGCTCTTAAGATATAGCTAAGCTTTACTGTCTTACAGTACTTTGATATTACTATTAGGATAAAGAACATTCGAAATTTGTAACTGGCAGCAGTTGGGAACCCGTGCCTGCTGACAGGCAGAAACACATTTGCCATCAATGTGGGTGTGGGGAGGGGAGGAGGTTAAAAGTAAATGCATTCATGGACGACGTCCAGGCCACCAGCAGCCTGCAGGCACCAGCCCTAAACTGGACTCCTGAGGTCCCTTTCAGCCTATTGCCTTTGATTCTTTGGACACAAGGAAAGGGTCTGATGATGCCTGGCTTCCCCTCACCATGATTGTAAGCTATACAGACACACATGCTGATTCATTATGAGAAACAACTTTCCCCCCCTCTTCACTGGCTGCCTTCCAGATTTTAACTGCTGAAAATGTAAAGCAGGTCCGGATCTGGGATATCCTCATTGTTAACCACTCTGAAGGCCAGTTCTGAGGACGGCACTCCCACCGGTTGTAATCTGCCTGCTTCTCGGCTCTCCCTACATTCTTCAGTGTCTTACAGCAGAAAGCAACCTCTTGGTCAGCAATCTAGGACAGAAGGTATGGAAAACTTTGCTCTTCAAAAGGTGATAGCAAGTATGAAAAAACACCTCCTCACTGACTGGAAAGAAAGAGCTTTTACTGTCAGACATACTCCCCATGTGCCACCTGCTGGCTCCTGTGAAATGTTGCACAGGGAAGAGCGTCCAGTGTTCAGAGCCGAGATCCTCGCAATTAATACGGGAAAAGGATGGTACAGAAAGAGAGTCAGGGTTACGGTTTCTTCTCGGAGTGTGATGCAGGACCGAAGTATATGAAAACTTCGCCCTTCACATTTTTCTACCTGGTTGGGTGGGGACCCAAAGCAGAAAGTGTCAAGCAACTGCCAAGAAAACCTCCGTGGCAGCAGAGTCTTGAATTAAAGATTTTAACCTGGCTTCTAGGGAAAGCTACTTTAGACTAAGTTTTGTGAGCTATGAGATTATGTTGTTCCTTTTCCCATCTCCTTTTAGCTCTGCCTTTGGGCACATCTCACTGGGGACAGCAAGAATAGATGAACAAAAGACCTTACTTCTGTACTTGCTTCTACAGCTCCATCTGTGCTCCTCCCTTCTCACTATATCCCCTGCTTGCCTTCCTCCGCTCTACTGCACATCCTCTTTTACTACAGAGGTATATTCCCAAGAGAATCTGACCATTTCCAGTTAAACTGTCTACACCTTTCGCTGCAAATTAAAAACAACTCCATAGCAACTGGCTGGGTTAGAAAACTTAACAAAATAGTGGACAGGATAGAAGTCTTCTGTCTAGTATTCGTCACACTGAAAGAATCAATGGTGCTGAACACAATTATACTTTACTGCTACTGCAAGGGGTAACTACCAAAGCACACTTGTGCAGCACTAGTACTTGGTATCTGCTCTATCAATAGGAAATATGATTAAGAGAGTTACTATGGATTTATTCTATATTTTTCAGGAATCACACCAGCCCAAAGTTGTTAAGAGCAGATACAGTAACTTGACCCTAAAACATGGAAGAAGCAAAATGTGGGTGAATCTTTAACAGACCCAAAAGAAACAGGCAATGGTGTTCACAGTTTTACACCACCAGCCATTAAGAATGTACCATAAGCACTGTGTACCGCTGACACTGAGCCCAGCGAGTTAATAACTACAGGGCATGTAAGTCATGGGAACATGCCTGCGCACTACTTGCAGTGAGAGGCATAATGCCTCTTGTTATTCACCTGACTGGCGACAACGACTGCTTGGTTTTTCACTCTGTGACAGCGAGAATCCACAGTGTAAGGCCTGGCAATGAGCAAACAGCGACAGCTCTTATTATCAGAGAGCTGCTACCTGCCTCCAACCTCACCTGTGACCTGTTCTCCTTTCCTTCCTCCACAGAGCTTCACAAAAGCACCACTGGGTTTTTTACACATGCTGTCCTTATGCTCAGGAAGAGCCTTCTGCAAACCTCCGTAAAGCTTCTCCTGCCAAACTCTCATTTTCAAGTTGGCTGTGGAACTTCCAGATGCTCGGATAGTACTGCCACAGGGAATAACAGCGCTCCTTAACTTGTATTTCTTTTGTACTTGTTCACATTTCCATTTTGTTCTATTACAAAAGTAAAAGTGGAAGAAGTACTGTACATACACAAGGCCTGTTTAAGAGCAGTACTCTCCGACATCCCTAATACAGCAGCTCTGCATACCACGGGATCAGACACCAGCCAGGCTCAAAAGTGCTCCCTAAATAGCATCCCTTACTGCCACTGTCAGAGCCAGAATAGTGAGACAGATGCACCACGGGGCTGATTCAGCAGGGCATTTGTCACTCGCTCTTAAGCTACAGCCGAGATTCCCTGTCACCACACTAGATGGCACAGCTTACAGAATAAAATTCAGAAAGTTCATTAGCGATAGCGCACGTGGGCCAGGACTTCCTAATAACAGCTGTGGCTGTAGAGTGGTTTGCAGGATTGTAATAGTAAATATCCACCCTACTGTTTTGGTTTCTGAAATGTGAAAAGGTGGCAGGCTTGAGGCTCCCGATCTTAGGCCAGTCAGCTGGCTGGGAACTCTGCAGTCACATGTAGCTTTTCAAAATATGGTCCAGCATCTGCTATCACCTTTACTGAATAAACAATGGTGCAACGAAGCCTCAGTGTTCACAGAACACTAACTTCCAAACTAACGCCACATCAGATTGCAGGAACAAACTAAAATCTTGAATTAATTAGAAACAGAATTGGTAGTGTCTGAGAGCCTTTGAGAAACTGTTCCCTTGCCCCTTTATTACACTGTTGTTTTGTTTGGTTCCAATGAAAGCTTTAAAAAAATATAAGCTACATTTTGGAGCATTTCTGTTAATCTGCTTTGGAGATTTTTTTTGGAGGTGGAGGTGTTCGTATTCTATGGGTTGTGAGCATTTCAAGAATTCCTAGACAGGAAGGGCTACCAAAAACCGGGGGTCAGTTACCGTCTGCAAGGATCTCTGCGTTTGCTTCAGAACAGGAACCTCAGTCCTCAGCATCCTATGAGCTCTTGGGTCATCACTCTTCTCACTTCTCTCCTGTCCAGTGTCTCTGCTTCTAACACTTGATAAGCGATCAGTGACTCAGGAATTTCGGCCTTAGTATTCGCCAAGAACCCTGTGTTAAAAAAAGGAAACAGAAAATAAATTACAGGCATCCCAAGAGGAGTTCCAAAGCACAAATTCACTGCTACCTGGACAGGGTATCATTGTTACAACCGTGACTGAACCACCTAAAACTAGTTACACCCAGCATAAATACACATTGCCTCTGAAAGGCAAAAGTCTGCTTTTCCTTTAGCCACCCATTCCTGTTTTCTCCCCTCTGTCAGCACAAGTATTTGTGTGGTTGAAGAGAAACTTTTTTTTTTAATTTTCTGTGTGTTTTTTCAGCTGGGTGAGTTACCTTATCTGACCCACTTCGATGGTCACATGAAAGCAAAGGCCTGCACAAAACAGGCAGGAGGACAGGGGAGCTGAAGGGTCGGACAACTTTTCTGCAACAGTGTGGACTTCTGCTGTACTAAAGTGCAATCCTACCAGGAGGTCTGCAAATTATAAAGCCTTTCCAGGTCCCACCACCCACATGCAGCCACCGCAAGCCAGTAATCATTGATAAAGCTCACGAAAACCCTCCCTCATCTCTGAACTGTGTCTGTTCCACAGCAGATTACAAGGATGGCCCTGGTCTGGCAGATGACAGCACTCGAAGGGCATTTGCATTAGTGGATGCTGATGGCACCTGGAAGCGACCGGCCAAAAATAGCATGTGCCCTCTGGGAACTACGTAGGACTTGCATGAAAATCTGGGATCTGGGTTACAGAACTGTCCTTCCCTGCCTGGCTGTGCAGCAAGCTTGTCTCTGGTGGCACCTGGGTCCTTTGTGACTCCCTCTTTTTGTAATCATTCAAATGCTTTACTAGTAACGACAATTAGTCTCTGAGCACTCAAAGCAATCTGTGTGCTTTGCTTTAGCTTCTTCTGCAGATACTGGGTGAAAAAGAGTCTGGCAACAGAAGAGGCTTGTATGAGCGTGGAAGATGAATAGAACCAGAGGAGACTTTTGTTCTTTTCTTGCTCGTTAAAGCAGCACCCTGCCTTTCATCACGTGCATTTTTGTGTCCTCAAAATAAACTGTTCCTTAAGGATTTCTGTCATAGTCACTTCTAAGCTGTGTTAGTTTGGTGTCTCTTCCTAAGATGTTTC
Organism: Recurvirostra avosetta; assembly: GCA_004023745.1. NCBI lineage: Eukaryota > Metazoa > Chordata > Aves > Charadriiformes > Recurvirostridae > Recurvirostra > Recurvirostra avosetta. The sequence goes on along the minus strand of SAYO01026499.1, from coordinate 234,587 downwards.
ATCAAATATATTTAAGAAAAGAAATACCGGGGTTAGCAGCTCCAAACGCTATCTCTTCATCTGTGCTGAGGGCTGGCAGAAGGATGCTCTTTTAGCATAATGACACAATAATTAATGATTTTTGTCTGCTGCGCTTCAGGGAGACGACTAGGAATTTTAAATTGCAGTACACACATACTACCTAAAGAACAGTAGTATGTAGGTACCCTAACTGATAATCCCAGCTGAGCAAGGTGGCGTACAAATACAGAGCACGGGACTGTCTCTGTTTTGAAGGCTAGAAAGAAGCAATAGGAGTAAACTGCAAAAATATCATCTAGTACGCAAAGAGCTTCAGTAGTTAACACAACTTATTGCAGTCAAGCCTCTGTTTCATGCCACAAAGATAAGCTGCACCTTGAAGCATCCACAGCGGTAAAAGAGAGTGCACCCAAAGCCACATTCACTGAGAAAGCGCCCAGGCAGGTCCTAGCTTCTCAGCTCTTTTCTTTCACTGTATTATTGAGCAGAAGATCTGAGCAGTGCATGTTTAGCACATGCCTGAACGCATCCCACACATCAAAGTACCAAAATAGATATTTTTACTTAAACACAAGCTCAGCACTTTGTTGGAAGAGGGCTTCAGAGAAGGTGGCTTAGCTACTGTGGTAAGCAAAGCAAGGAAAAATATTTAGATCATGAATTCTGTGTATTCGCGCAGGCCACCATACACCATACACCATACCAGTCAGGGAACTTCACCGCAAAGACTGCACACTTGTGCTTCTATAAATTCGAATGACATTTACTGTCCTGTTAAGCTGAGGCAGCACTGCTCTAAATGACACTGAAAGATTAAGAAGTTCACATACTGGAAATAGACTTATTGGGACATCCACTTAGCCATTCTCTTCTCTAATGAGACAGCGGATAAAATCTCATCAGTGGGCTTTAGAAATCAAGTAACGACAACACCTTTGTTCAGGTAAAGAGAATGGATTTTAACAAGACAGCAGTCAAAACTGAATGGAACTGCCTCCCCTAACTCCTTCTCCGGTGTTAATATTTGGTGTTAATAGTCTACACTGATAAACGTTTTCACAGTTTGTCACTCCAGAATTACCAATTCAAATACAAAGTTACAGGTTGCATTTACTAAATTTCTTTGGCTTCTAATAAGATTTATCTGTATAACCTTTTAATTTTGAAGCAGAATTTTACATCATCATTCAAGAGGAAAAGTGGGCAGTAAAATGAAGGCAAATTAAAATATACATTAAATACGTTCTGCACTAATGGACTCTGAAGTCCTGGTAATCAAAAAAAGCTTCCTGAGCATAATACGGAAGACGGGAGAGCAGGACAATGTTAAGAAATCCAATTGTAGTCATTAGAGTATGATGCAGAAGTTACAAAATCAGCAGTAAATTCATCTCACTTCTCAGGGATACCGGAGAAAGCCCGATTTTCATCAGTACAAGCACAAAAAGTACAAGCAAATCACTCTCAGCACACCCCTGTTAGAGCACGTACATCTACGCCCACCGGTACTGCTAGAATTAAACTTCATAAATCTCTGCAGATACTACAGCTCCAATGCTTTCTTCCAAGCAAAAATAGGAAAGAAACTCAAGCATTCGGCCCTCAACGTTTGCACGTCGTCTCCCTTCTCTTTTGCATTATCTGCGGTTTAAACCACTTGCAGCGCGGCTACCTTGTGCAGAGCGCCTAGTGTAGAGACAAAATGAGGAAAGGGGGAAAAAAGGGAGAAACGGCGGAAAATTTGGGGGTGGGTGGGGGGTGGAGGAAGAGAAAGCAAGCCTTTCAACTTTTTCTCACCTAACTTGCGACTTTTTTATTACTCTGACCTGCCTTTTCCCCTCCCTTCAGCCCCCCGCCCGCCTCCGCCGGTCCCGCCAGGCGCCACCGGGAGCCTCCTCCCGCCCCCGGGGGCGGCTCCTCCCCGGGGCCGGGGCCCGCCTTAAAGCGGCACCGGGGGACAGGACTGGAGGGGGGGGGGGGTGTTGCGGTGGCTCCGGTGCCAGCGCTCGGTCATGGCCCGCGATCGCGGTCCGCCCGTGCTGCGGCAGTCCGCCGCCCCGCCGCGCTTCCCCCCCCACGCCGCCGCCGCCGCCGCTCTCCCCGCCGAGGCCCGCGGCTGGGGCTGGCTGTGGCCGGGGCTGTGGCCGGCGCTGGTGGTGGGGCTGCTGGCCGCCCTCGTCGCCTGGCTGTGGTACGGCGGAGGTGACGGGAGAGGAGAGGAGGGCGGCGGCGAGGGGTCCCCGCAGGAGAGGGGAGAAGCGGCGGCAACAGGTACCGGGCGGGGGTGCCGCGGGGAGCGCCGGGGATGGAGCCGGGGGTCGGCTGTGCCCGAGCCTGGCGGGGAGGGTTTGGGTGTGCTGCTGCTGAGCTTCTCCGCGCTGCTTAAACCGTTCCTGGTTGGTTTCTATGTCGTTTTCAGGCGATGTTCTGGCGAGCGGTGAGCGGGCGCTGCTGGAGGCCAAAGCTGCTGCCCCGTCCAGCTCTCGGAAGCCTGGAGAGGACCTGGCAGCTGGACCGAGGAAAGAGCTCAACCATGTTCCAAGTGGTGGAGTTTCAGGTGAACATCTGGAGATGGAGCAGCTGGTCCCGAAGCAGGGTGCCACTGACTCCACGGAGCATCCAGCTGATAGGCATGGCAGCCAGGCAGGCAAATTGAGAGTCCAGATGGGACAGGCAAGCGATGGATGGTGCGTGATGAACTCGGCAGGAGCCTCTGGTGATGTTCGTAAGGACAGAAGCGAGGAGCGGCCGGCTCAGCCAGCTGAGAGCAGGGACTTGGACCACGAAGAGTGGGAAGTGGTTTCTGAGCACCTGGCCTGGGGAGAGGCTGGCAAGAACGGCAGCGTGGAAGACCCCGACAGCAAGGAATGGGAACAAGGAGACTGCCCTGATGGGGACTTGAAAGCAAAGAGAGTTGCAGCTGTGCCCCCCATGTTTCAAAATATCCACGTGACTTTCCGTGTACACTACATCACCCACTCTGATGCTCAGCTGATTGGCGTTACTGGTGACCACGAGTGTCTTGGTCAGTGGCACAGCTATGTTCCCCTCAAGTACGACAAGGATGGCTTCTGGTCTGAATCCGTTAGTCTGCCAGTAGACACCAAAGTGGAGTGGAAATTTATCTTGGTGGAGAACGAGAAGGTCAGACGTTGGGAAGAATGCGGTAATAGGACCCTGGTTACTGAACACGAAGATAAAATCGTTCATCAGTGGTGGGGACACCATTAATGGGATTTTGGAAGCTGCTTATCTAATGGCAAACCTGCTTAAATTAATTGCAGAGCCCCTAAACTTTACCCCTTCTTCAGTAGGAGACCTTCTCAAGCGCAGAGCTCTGTAAATCCCGCATCAAACCTGGTTAAACTGCGTGAACAGCAGATCTCTGCCATCCCCTTTAGGAAATCATTTGGCAACGTGAAGAATCAACTTCAAATGCGTTCTGAAGATGTGCAAGGTAGGCTACGAAGGCACGAGCAGCGTTCCAAGCAGGTGCCTGTCCAGGTAAATCTGGATCCTGGACTTGAGTTTGTGTTGCTTTGAGTGGGGCTATGGGATGCATCTTTGTACCGACCGCTTACGGCTTTTGAAGCATACAAGGAAGTGTGGTTACCTACACTGTAGTAGGAACTTAAGTGTTTTAACTTATGTAATGTATTAAGTAAACAATAAACACTTTCAGACTGACAGTCGCGTTATAACTCAACCAGTGAACTGACTCATTTGAATAACTTGGGTGGAAGTGAGTTACTTGACCTGCCATCTGAAGTGCTAAAGGATTCCTGAAAAGCACCTGGCATTCTTCAGAGTAACAAAGGTTTAACCCCAAAATACTTCATTCTCTACCCCCTACTCTCCAGGCAGCCCCGTGGCTCAAACGAAGGCTTGGCAGATGAGTCCCTTTTAGTCAGATCATCCCGCTGAGAGGAGAGCAAAGGTCAGAAAGGGCTCTCTGGGCTTAATAAATTACTTTGTCAGGGTGGGAGAGGGCATTAAAAAAAACCTGGACTGCTGTGATGGCTGGGGAATAGGATTGTTTCCGAAATGGAGTTCGGTGGCAGATTCTGCCTACCTAGGAACAATACCACCGTATTGTTAGCAACAACTTAGCTTAAAATTGTATGGTGGTTTTTTTCAAGACTAGGCTTTTCAACACACGTTTGTTTTTAAGTTGTGGCATTCTGGTAAGCCAAATAAAGTAGAATACTTCCAGCTTCAAGCAGCTGGTATTTTTTGTATGACAGAAGCAAAAAGCTGCTCTGCTTGCCTGCTCTTTGTATTTTTGGTTACAAATGTTATTTTTGGCTACAAGTACATGATACCACTTGAGGAAGCTCTTCTTTCCATGAGGAATGTAGCTCTACCTTGAAAATATCACTCCGCTAGTGAACTTTTTCAGGAGAGCATAGTTTTCTAGGAGTTCTGGAAGTGCGTAACTTAGCACTTCGGTTTGGAATGTTTATTTCAAAAGCACACTGCTGATCTAATTGCCTCTGCTAATTCTCTCCTGCTTTGCATGGCGGAGCAGTCTGAATATGTGAAATAGAATGGATTTTGGTGATAGACTGGGAGATGAGCTTCAGAGGCTTACCTCCTGCATCTAGGGGTGAATGGACATCCAGTTGGTGGGACAATACTAGAACTGCTGTGAAGAACAAGTGTCTGAAATGTTGTTACTGGGACATCAGCACCAGCTGTTTCCTGAAACAAACCCCTTGCGAGTGGGCTGGGCGTAGCCACAAAATAGCTAAAGAAAATCTTGGCGGGGGAGTCGAGGGGAAGGTGAAGAGGGAGAGAGACTAAGGCAAATGAACAACCGCATTAGCAAGTTGGAGTTTTCGCGTTCCCATGTAAAACAAGCCCCTCCCAGCTGTTGCTACGTGACAGAGCAACTTGTTCTGTGGGTCAGTTAATTCTGCAGACACTACATTTGCTCTCTGCTTGTCTCGAGCAACCTAAAGATTCAGGTGAATAAATTTCATTTCCTTCAAGAGGCCTCTTACAGAACAAGGTGGGTGGGAGCTAAACTCAAGGCTGGCTGTAAGCTTTTTGTTGACTGCTTGTCCAAGATGAAAAGTATCCCTGTAGCTACTTCTGCGTGAGAAATATTGCAGCTCTGGAAGGAATGTGGTGTCATTTCTGACAACTGACTTCAAAGGGAGAGGACGGAGCTGACAATTCAGCAGGTGGTTGATGCTGCTTCAGTGGTCTTAAACACATGCGGATGTGCACACACTAGTCCTCAACTTTCTCAAGAGGAAACTAATACGGGACTTCAGTTACTTGCTACATCAACTTGAAAGCAAAATAGGGCATAGTTAGCATGCCCTGGGTTGAAAAATAAATATTAACACGAGGCTCATTTCATTTTAGGGACTGCTGCTTCACTGTAACAAATATTTCTACTGTTTAATTATGACTATGCTTACTGCGTATAAACAGAAAGCTCTTAAGTTCTGTCCATGCGCACCATCACTGAATACACAAAACATTTGTGTGGGTTCCAGTCAGGACCTTACAGTTTTAACTGAATGGATAAAATTGTGCTGGAACTAATGGCTTTGTACCTTAATTGCATTTTTTGCATGTAGCTTTTCTAACAATAAATTTAAGTGAACAATACACCTAATATAGAGAGGTACAGTTGAAATAGAAGTTCATTTTCAGAAATCACTGAAGTCAAAGCAAAACATGTTGTTTCAAGCTGTTTACAATTCTTTTTCCCATTAATGCAAGCTCTTCAAGTAGTAAGATATCGCCAACTTGTCCAACAGTCACTGCCATTTGAGTGTATTTATACATACATTGTCTGAGAAGATTAACTGTGGTATTAGATTAAGATATTCACTAGAAAGCCACTTAACCTACACTAGAATAGATTCTCTAATGCAATGAAGAACACGTTTCAAACAGCCTAACCCTGAGAACTCTCTCAAATTAAGAACAATTTATTTTTTTAATTAAACACCCTGCACTTTGATCCCACAGACAACGCATACAGTCCTCCTGATTGCATCACCTTGCTGAACAATCAAGCAAGGTTTCTACAAAGACCTGCACTGCACTTTTGCTATAACCTCTAAATTATTATGCCATTCACATCGCTGCTTGCCCAGCAGGGCCTATGCTATGTAAACTAAATGTTACTTGTATGGTGAAAGCAAGAACTCTGGATTTCAGTGTTATTGGAGGAGCTGATTAGTATTTTCTCCAAGTCTAGAGAGGTGATTTCTCATTATTGAACAATCTATTCACGCAAGCGTGAAGGTAGATTTAAACAAAGTTGCCTTGCTGCATAAAAACGATTATGCTAGAATGGGCTGGTATGCGTACGGTGTCCTGGCTGTGAGACTAGTGAAGCTACATGTGAGAAACAAGTTCTTGTTGACATTCCTACGTGGATGTAACAGCCTAGCAGCCAGCAGCTCAGGATATCTAAAAGTAAATAATAAACCGTCTGACTTACAGCTTGCAACAGCCAGACGGACTGCAACCAAAGACCTCCCTCTTAAGTTCACCTCCCCATCCTGCTGCCAAGAAACTTTTGACAAATTAGACAATTGGATTACTTTTAGGCGAAACGCAATCTACTCCTGCTTGTGAAGTAGTTTGGTGTACAAATGCTAAATGCTGCACCTGGATGGTAAGCTGAGCAGAGAGCCTGAGGCTGAAATGTGTACTGGGCCTAGACCAGTTTAAAAGTCACATCCAGAAACTTGCATCGCAACTTGTTTGCTTCCCATTCCCTTTGCAGGGGCCTTTGCAAAAACCATGCGCATCCCACATTCTCTCTGGGAGTTAAACTTACTGTTTGGAGTCTCTCCACATGATCCATTCAAAAATATTAGACTGGCAGTAGGTTTTCTCTCTAGGAGGCTGGTGGCCGTCTGTGGTGTCCTGCTGTGGTCAAGATTTGCCTACCAGTCCTCCTGTCCATCCTGTCATCCACCTGCGTGACAGGGAATAACAAAGTGCTATTCATGCTGCAAAGCCCAGGATGTATAGAGCTGCTCTGGGGCCCACGAGCCTCTGACTCTTTTGCCTCCCCAGGACAATTCTTTCCCTTCTGCCGGTGGCAGGGAGGAAGCCCAGACCTGTTCCCAAATCCGCTGCATTCCAGCACAAGGATGATAAGCTGCCTTTTTGCTTGGCAAATCTCCCTTCTCTCTGGCTATTTGTACCTCTCCACCTACTCCCTTCCGTTCTCACAGGGCTGCAGTCTTTTGAAACTCTTTTGAGCTTGGCTCCTTGAACACAACTGAGAGCGCACTTTTCCTTGACCTTTTCCAGCCTGCTGGGCTATGGGGTGAATACGTGCTCTCATTCTCTAACCCTCACCCTTTTCTTACGAAAACTGTGGTAGATCTGTGAAATACTTATAACCGGTCCAAACTGTGATACACAAGCCACCTAAAATGACCCTTTCATTTTCAATGCAACTGCTTTCTAGGAGGGAGAGATGTCTTTATTAACATTTTGACTAAGTTTGCAACACTGTTGCAAAAAATGACCCAATCATCAGTGGAAAAAAATATTTAGAAATACAGAAGATCACCTGAAATCATGACTAAACCAAAATAGTGTTCACAATAACCGAGGACAGCTTAGGAACAACTCACTAATCTCTTCTTCCCACACAAGGCGGCCTCAAACTAAAAAAACCTGCGAGACTTGATCTGCTCCTAATATAGTTCTGTTGTTTTAAAGTCAACAAAACCCAGCTCGTATCTGCATGGCTTGTGCTCATGAAGCTACTTTTGCTGAGCCGTAGCTAAAAATCACTTGGTTTGGACAAAATCACCAGTCAAGCCCCTTGAATTCAAGCATGGCCTTCCGTGCTGCCACAAATCCAAGGCAATAACTGCTTTTCAGAAAGCGATAATGAGGAATAACACTAATGCTAGTGAAGCTGGCCCACTGGCACCTCCTGCTGACCCTGAGGACAGTGTAATTTTCTCTGCTTGGGTACTGATTTATTGCAGAGAGCCATCTTGCCCCTTGTTTTGTTAGTACTGTTTGTTAGCAAGGACTCCCCTGCTACCAGGCCAGCAGCTTCCGTGACCAGCTTCTCAGCCAGCCTTGCTAGGCTCTGAAGGGGCAGCACTATTAATCTGCTCTTCACGAACAGGCCCCAGACAGTTTAAAAAAAAAAAAAAAAATCAAATGGCCAATTCTGGAAGAGTACTCAATTTGGGACGACTACAAAGTTCTTCCTCCCCTGTCTTTTTTTCAACAAATATCTTGTTCCCTCAAATACCGTCAAACACTAATGATGCTTTAAACATCAATCTGGTATTTTAGTGATCCTGTTACAACTTCTTACTTTGGAATTCTTTTTAGCATTGGATATTCTTTTAACTCTTAAGTGCAGTAAGTCATTTCCCGCCACTGCAAAATCCTCAAATGTCGTAAGACACAGAAAGTTTTAAAATAAATTCATGTATGCCAGGTCTGCTCAACATGCCTTCCTGTTTATTACTAAATCTTACACTAGGAATGGCCTTTGAAAACATTATTCTTAGGCACTTGTATTAAGGGAAGGTTGTCTGTATTGGTGACTCAACTGAAGAGCATTTTAGAGACCGACTTAAATTAATATGCCCAGCTATTTTAGCAAACTTCTTAATATGGATGGTGGAGCCTGGTATTTAAGTCATACTAGATCGCCACAAAAGTCAGTATAGATTCAACATCTATTTTTTTTTCTGCCTAAACTTCAGCTATTTTAGTTTTTATGGAGGCACACGGATTGAAGGACAGAAAGTCCCAAACTAGGAACATACACACCCTCAGCTGTAAGTCAAAATACCAAGCGCAATGCTTACATAGCTAATCCCAAAGGAAATTGTGGACTCTCAATTTCTACAATCGATCAATCAAGTCAAATATCTGAACAAGCAGTGAAAATTACATAAAAAATACCACTTGATGAGTCCATTCTGCTTTAAGGAATCATGGCATAGGATGAAATCTGTGCAGTCTTGCAGTTGTAGGTATGCGGTTCAACACTTTATCTTAACGTCAACAAGAGTCACGGGCAGGTTTCCTGCTTTTATTGGAAATACTTGGCAGTTCTGGGACATCCAGATGAATCAGAATTTATTGAAGTGACAGCATGAAGTATGGAGAGAGGGGAAACCAACTTATTTTAGAATAAAAAAGAGCAGTCCAACTAACCATTTCAAAACTAGCTTTCTAAAAATCAGGACCTGAATTGGCGTGCAAAATCCAGAACACATGGAAGAAATACTGGAAGTTGAAGCAGTCAGCAGTGCCCCGTGCCAGTGTCCCTCACAGCACACAGCTATTGAAAATGTATGCCAGTGAAAGAGTATGTATTTAGATGTTTTTTACTCCTCTGTACTTCCCACTCATTTTAAAGTCAAAACTGTAAAGAGTGTCATGGTTCCAGGCAAGAATTACAAAACTGTAAGAACTTTTTTATTAATCTTTAAAAATATAACATATTTTAAACACAATGTACATACGTGAAAGTAATCACTAATGTATATGGGGTCTTCACTTTGATAGCTTTTTCTTCTTTTCCTTTGCTTTCTCTGTCTTCATTTCCTGAGTTCTGATCATCGATGACGTGGCTGAAAAGAGCAGAAAGAACTGATTATCTCAACACCACCTTATGTTAAAACGATTGAGGCCTCAGGGGCAGACACCTGAAGCTTTCTAATAGCCTCCCGCACATTATACTGTACTTAACAAGCCCTTACAAATGTAAGTTTAGTTTGCAATTCTTTATATGCAGGGCCTTAACAGAAAAGATAAACCTAGTTAATAAACAGGCACGACCTCATCTGCTTTGTGAAGGCAAAGCACCAAATGCCAGAGCAGTTGCGAAACGCTATTGATTACAGAATCTCACTTATGGGATGGTGTAAAATCAATACCTTTGGTCCGACGCTCATGGAAACAAGTTTACTTAGTGTGTACATAAAAGGCTTTCCCCCTCCCTCTTTTATATCCTAACTCTTGATACATTACAGCTATGAATATATATTTTTATGTGGATACAGAAAACAGGCAAGCTGAAGATGTTAATGGATGGCAAGGAAAAATGAGAACACTCACATCAAATACAAATAACTTGATTAGCTTTACTTAAATCAGGTCACTTGTATGTCCCTGACACGTGTGCGCTGTATGATGCTGGGAAATAATAATTTCCAAAATCTATGCAGCGAGACTTAAAGGGGCAAAGGGGAAGCAACCGGAATGCGCAATTAAAAAAACTCCAGAGAAAAGAAACTCCATCTCACTTGGCATCCTGCCACCACAGGAGTTCATGAGCATTTTACCAGTGACTTCAGAGGGAGCAGGAAGAGAACCTAAAAAATTCTCCCATCATCACTGTGGTCAACTCAGATTTAAAAAAAAAAAAAAAATTGAGGAGGAAAGGATGTGCTTCTGAGGCCACTGCTGGGAAACTATGCTTTTGGAGTCTACTGCTGTCAGAGTATCTTTCATTTTCCAAAAAAGAGTCATCAGCTTGTTAAAAATTTCATTTAATTGGATATGACAGCACACGAGGGCACCCCTGACCAGCTGCCATGTTTGAAATGTTAAGAATCTTGAAGCTTATTAGAGTTAAGGGGCTGAGTAACAGTGCATTGTGGAGTTAATCTAATTACTCTCCTAGGAGCAGGATAATGTAGAAATGGGCACTGCTAGTACAACAGGCACATCTAAACTGACCTCATGCAAAACCACAGGTAGTGCTTTGGCAGGTAACAAGAACAGTTTCTGGAAAGTATGGGTGTTTTAAATCAAATAGGAATATTTTTGGTAAATTCTGGCACCTTGGTTTTTTATCTGCAGTGATTCCACCAGGTTTTGCAGGCTTTCCATCTTGTTCTGTAGACTTCTAGGAGTATTCCCACTGGTTTCCATGGGCTGAGAAGCTAGTCAGAAAATTATTCATCAATATGTTACCACAGATTAAAAAAAAAAAAACAACAAAAAACCAAGGTCATTCTAAATGACTTAAACATTCTACCTAAAGTAAACTTCTCAGAAAACAAGGTTTCAAACAGTAAAACTTCCAGTAGCGAAGAAAATAAGTAAAAAGACAAGGTTATTAACAGAAATTTATTCTTAGTGGTTTTTCTGTTCAAGTAGAAAAACAACCACATTTCTATTTTGCCTATAAATTACCCCATTTGGGGAATGAAGAAAACGTACTTTATGTTACTGAAATAGTATTTAGGCCCACAATTGAAGTCCCTCTTTCCCAGTGAACCTCAAGTGTTGTACAAAGGAAAGCAGTAGTGTCAGTTGCATTTTACAGATCGAAAACTAAGGTACAGAAAGATGTAACTTACTAATGCCAGGAATAAAACCCAAAACTCCAAGTCTTGGAAGATCCAGACCAGTGCAGAATTCAATAGGCATTGTGCCTGTCTCACTGAACACTAACACCCACAAACTGGCACAGTCACGCCAGTACTTTACAAACAATTTGTCTCTTGGAGCCTCTTCTGACCAGGACTTGGACTGTTTTATTTTTGCTAATGT
>SAYO01026499.1:186964-217055 GCA_004023745.1 Recurvirostra avosetta | reverse complement strand
ACTTTAAAAAAAAAAAAAAAAAAAAAGACAGATCGACCAACTTCTGTGTATGAATCCTTTTTCCGTTTGTGAAACAGAAGCTTCTATATTTAAGCCATCAAAAATTTGCATGTTGTTAACAAGCAGATCTTTTGTTCAATAAAAATACCTGGGAAAAGCAGAAAAACCCAGAACCCACAGGATATTGGGACTGATATGATTATGTTCCACCAGTATGTATTACGGGAGAAGCATCATCATTTTAACAAATTTGATCCCAATCAAAGTCCATGAATTATATTTTCCTTTGTGAGGTATCCTTATGCTCTGGATTAGAAATATCAGAATTTGTGCTGTATTGATTTTTCCGCTTCATGTACCACTGTCATTATAATTTGTTTGGTAAAAGAGTAATTGCCTGCTTCAACAATAAGAGAAGGGATTTTACATAAGGCAGAAAAAAAAAGAATTCTAAATGAAAATGAAAGCAGAAACACCAAAAAGCAAGCAATAAAGCCAAATGATGTAGTCACCTACTGTTTCCCTACCACCTAAAGCATCTGAGGAACCTGGCAAACAGCAGAAGCTTTGGAAGCTTTCAGACTATCTCAAGCTAACTCATAAAGCCAACTTTCTTGCAAAAAGGCATCCTATACTGCTCCTGAAGCACCTGAATGGCCAGATCCTAGTTTTAGGAGGCAATACAAGTACACAGCACACAACTGAAATAACAGTATATTACTCTTACACTGTATTCCTCATGATGGCTAAAGGTGATTTTCTCCCACCGTTGCTGTCATCCTTGCCAAGATCCATAGAAGGAATGTCATTGCCTGAGCTAGTTAATTCTTGAAGAATCCTCTTTAGATCCTGCAATGGTTCCTCCTTCAAAACGCCTGGCTTGGAAGGCATCTGAAATAAAATAATTCACTTACAAAGTATTTATAAAGGCACTCTCATTTTCAGTTCTTACCTACACTCATCCAAAGTCACATGGTCTTTTTTCCCCTCTACTCTTGCCTCCCCAGTTAGAAACAGGGCGGATTTTTTGTAATTTTAGTTAAGCAGTGGTGGAGGCTAGATCATGATAACTTTCAGACTGTCAAAATACTCTCTGAATATGATTGCACTCCTGTCCGGAAAGTTGTCTGACAGAAATGTGTAAAGCAACTAAATATGATTGAGGGATAACACAGCTAACATCTGCATTTTGAATAAACATTGTAGAAAGGTTATGACTACTGTTTTAAGGTCAAAAACGTCAAAATAAGCCTTCAATTATGAAAGCTTTCCCCCCACTTGATACAATCTTGACCTTTTTGAGGCCTCAGAACCAATAATCTTTGCTTATGTGGCAATTCTATTTTCTCCTTTTTAGCCTGTGATCCCAGGTATTACTGTACAGTACACAAACACAGCACTGAAGGCAGAAATACTAGTATATCAGGGTGTTTTCTAGGCACTCGTTTCCCTAACACCTGAGTTGTCTGGAAATATAAACCCCTTTATTGTCACAGCCATACTCTGAGGTGAACTGCAATATTATTCTCATTTTACTGATCAGGACTTGAGGCAAAGGCCTGGTTCAAAGAATCACTCTTTCTTTGAAGAACTGGGTTTTTCAGACTACTCAGCACTTTGCATGTTCAAAGCATTGCTCTCACTGACTTAACCTTCATTTGCTAACATGTTTTTATTGAAAAAAAGAAGTCATTTCCGATGGCAGCATACTGGTTTCAGCAGAGCTTATACTGTGAACAAATCCTCATCTTCATAATAGGTCAATGTCATACTGAGTCAGACCAAATCCTTCTTTCCCACATTCCAGCTAAGAAACGAGGCTATCGACCAGGGAGGGTTTCTGTCTCAAGTGTTGGAGTGGCTTCATTTTGTACAATAACTAATCAGGCAGGAACCAAGAAGATTCAAGTAGACCTTGAATCAAACTCTCCTACAACCTGTTAGGTCCTCACCATTGTACTACATGAAAAAAAATCGGTCCTTTTTCCTTCTCTGTCCTCAGAAGTAAAAATTGATTAACTCTAAGAAAAGAGAACGGGAGTGCCTGATGCTGCAGGGATTTCACAGAATTAACTACCCTTTGACTCCTTGATGTAAATGTTTGTCACCACATCGGAAAGGAAAATAGAAAACACTACTGAAAGATATCTGCACTAACTTGTAGTCTCCTACAGATTTTGAGGTAAAAATTAATGAGAAGACCTCTACCAATTTCTGTGGGAGATACATCAGGTCCCTTTTGGAGAATTATACAAAATGTATACAGAAAACACCAAAAGATTGGGTTTTTTGCACAAGGTATTTGAGTTCATGTTTTCGGTAATGAAAAGTTAGAGCAACACTAGCATCTAATTTAAATCTAAATGTAGATGTACAAAAACAAAAGGGAGGAAGGGCAATGATGTGTCTTTTAGAATAAAATTGGTCAAAATCAGCAAAGGCCAGCTCGGAGAAAGATGTAAGTATTAGAAGCTACTACAGGTCAATCAGATGATGAAATTTATCAGGCACTATGTACAAGTTTATTTTCACTGCCAAATGTAATTGATTTACAGCAAGTAAAGTACTAGTGAAAAAAAAAAGTGAAAACCAAACTGCTTACAGATCAGTACCTTCAATTTTAATAGTTTATAACTGTTATTGGTGATAAAGGTGAGATAAATTCCTATTACAATCTATCGAGTTTTTTAGTGTCCGGTTGGTTTTTACATATATTTTGCAAATGGAAAAAAAGAAAATCTGAAAGGCCGTAATGTACGTGAAGCTACAGAAAACTATTTCATCTTTGGTGTTAAGAATTCCCTCTTGGACACTACTAAACAAGACACACTCCCATTTAGAAATTCAACGTTATTTTTAATGTTTGGAACACCCCTGTTTCCCCATGCAGTTTCCCATTTTGAGGCAGGTACTCACATGAGGGGCACAGCTGGCCAAGTTCAGGGAAGGTGGCACGACAGCAGAATGCACATGGGAAAGAGGCACTATGTGTCGCAGCTTGCTTGAAGCAGAAGCTGATGAGTAGCCTGGGCCCTGCAGCTCCTGCGGAAAAACATTAGCCAAGCAGAATAAGCGGATATAGACAGCATGCCCTCTGTAACAGGACGTCTCTTTTAGTCAATATGCAGCACTCAATTCTCAAAACACTACCTACCATTTATTAGGTATGCTCAGACGTAACTCTTTTAGTGACTGAACTGGGTGCAAGAGCAGCAGTTTAATTTATTTTCAGAATTGTAGCACATGCTCTGGAACCACTCAAGTGGAAGATATCTCAGGACCACCACAAAATTAAAGCTTCCCAAAGTTCTCGTACTATTTTTTCGCTACTTGCATGAGAACTTCTTTCACTGGAATAGGAGATTCCCCACCTTTGCCGTTGTTCATGTGAAGTACTTTTTGTATTGCCTATATAGATTTGTATTTTGAATATAACATTTTGTTTCTCACTCAAAACTAGCAACTGGGATGGGTCACTAAAATTAACGACAATTTCTTATGACAACTACTGTTCCAAGCGTACCACTTGTTTATAGCAATAGTTTCATCGCAGCCTTAATCATCTATGGTTATCAATAAGGCGTAAAGACAGAGCTTAGACTAAATCTACTGAACAACAAAAATTCTGGGCTCTTTATAGAGATATTGGCTTTATATTACTGCACTATTTTCCCTGTACCCTATCTTTCACTAATGCTATATAGCTCCACAGATGTCAATTACATGTCTTCCTTTTTCTGTCCCAGATGCCTCATGACCGCATTTCCTTTCCCCTCGCTAACATCTTTTTGCTTCTTAAAAATTAACGGCTTTTTTTGTGCTGCCTAACTAATTAGCATAATCCAATTAAACTCAGAGCCCTTGTTTCCAGACTGTACGTAGCTTTAAGGTTGCTGATTTTATTTCAGGCCTGAAGAAGGATGTGGGTGCCCAAAAGCTTGTTAGTGCTTTCTATCTCTAACAGTAACACTAGTAAAAGGCATCCCTACAGACTTTGCCTCTCTAATTCGTTCTTCTTAGTAATGCCATGATCGTTTCTAGCTTTTATTTGCTTAAAACCACAAGAAAATGCTGAACTGTCACTGAAACCAAAGCTTAGCAGCTGAAGCATATGGTCCAATATTCCTGTAGCTGTTTAATTTTTTTGTTGCACTTACTGTAACTAGTACTTCAAAGTAACTGAAATTATGGTCATGACTTGTGCAGCAATGAGGTATTTCACGTAAAAAAAAGGTTTCAGAGCACAAACTTTTTAGAGTACTTTGCAATAAACAGGGTTAAACCTAAAGTTAGGACACAAAGTAAATGCATCTAGCTTTATACCCATGCTTCTCAGTAACGTGCTTACTTTTACATCTAAAGTATGCTGCAGTCTGAAGCGCATAGCTTCTTGCTCCTGACACTGGATTATGCACTGACATTCTGCAAATTGCATGGATGCCTGTAAGAGAAGATAGAAGAGGCATAAATTAATTTGCTAACTTTCTTTGTATTACAGCCTTTCCTGTTTTATTTCCGATGAAGAAACAACAAGGCACACACACAGATGCTGTATTTATCTACTGCTGTCATATATAAATTCTGCAATATGAACAGATGCCTTTCCTGACAGGCTTACAAGAGCAACTGACTGGTTATATGATCCTAGTAGCCGTAATATGCACACCATAATATCACAGAAGGGGGCTAATCCTGTCAGGGACAGTCCTCGATTTACTGAGCACCTCTGGGATTAGAAAATTCAACTAGGCTAACGATGCAAAACTATACTGAAGGTTTTAAAATGGATGGTTGGAACTTTGTTGTCCTGTCTTTGTTGTTATATACTCTTTGTTCTTTAAAAAGTTTACTCTGAAAGGTGTGAGATCATCTAATAAGGTAGCTATTTTTCATTGCGTGCTTATCAGGATAGCCAGAAGAAAAAAAGCCCTAAGCCAAAGCACAGAAAGAGAGAGAGAGAGAGAGAGAGAGATCTTTACAAACCAGACTGCTTTCATCGCTCTAGCAGAGTTCCCTATTTGGTTTTAAAACCAAACCTGGCTCTCTTTCTGTCCTTCTTTATGACCACTGTGGCACGGGCAGGCTCCTTCAGGCACTGTGGATGCATGGTTACAAGCAGGAGCTTTTTGAACATTTACCTCTGAATCATTAATGATGAGCAAGGCAGCTAATTACACTTTATGATGTTTACACAATGGATGCTCTGCAACGGTATACACTAGTATCCTGTGAGATGACATAGTACAACTTCTACTACTTTCTACCAATTGTTATTTAGTGTACCATACGTGCTAGTTTTCAGTTAGCACCTGCCTCAACTGCATCTCAGCTTCTCTGTGCTGTCCTGTGGGTAGTACCGTGCACAATGGTATATATTACAAAGAAAGTTAAGTTTCCAGCATCAAGCATTTAAAGTAAGAATTACCACCCTTGAGAGGAGGTGTCACAATTAGTTTTATTTTATTAGGTTTTTTTAACTAATAAAGCAATTGGAGAATGACACCTTACATGGCAATTTACACCCTGAAAAACTAGAATTCTGAGCAGCTGAAAAAGACTCTTCCTTCTGGAAGAGCAGCAGCTTACCTGTAGGACACCTGGGATTTATGTGCTAGTCAGACCAAAATGTAGAACCTAGCCTTAATAGTCAGGTATGTCAGCAACAGAAACCTCAGCTAAAAAAAGGGCAAATGAAACAACACTATGTTCTTAGATTTCTCTCACCCTGAGGGACTCCCAGCTGGCCAATTAAGGTCCCAGAAAGGGTTGAGCATGGACAAGTGTGTCAAGTCAGTGCCCACACTCAGTTCTAGCGGAGCCCCTGTTTTACTGAATAATAGTCTCTCTTGCCAGGGAAAGGAGCAATGCCAAGAGCCAGTGCAACGTCTGGAAGGTCAATCTGCTTTAAATTCCCTGCAGCTTGTATTTCTGTGAGCTACTAAGGAGTAAATCAAAAATTCTCCTAATGAAAATAGAAGCCTTTTACCATTAAAACGCCATAAGACAGTCTTAGCTATAAACACCTCTTCAGTTAAGTATCTTACAGTACGGGGGAACAGGACATACTAAATACAACCTAGGTAAGAGGTTAGACATTTTCTCTTCCCAAATCACTGTAGAGCAAAGCACCCAGAAGCCTCACCTAAAATTACCTTATCAAGGGCTGTTTCCATCTGAGATATTTTTTCTTTCAGACGTCTGTCTTGTGATCTCAGTGTCTCCAGTTCCCCAGCAATCTTGGTATTTTCTGCTGTAATATAGCTCAACTCTTGACTTAGTTTACTATTTTCTTCTCTGAGGTAATGCTTCTCCTGAACTCAAGATAAGGACAACAAAGTAGGAGTCAAGAATTTGTAACTACTTGCATTATACATACTTGCTTTCTGCAACTTTTTTTCTCGTTGAAAGATCTGAATTAACCCTTTCAGAAGCTTAGGTATTGTATCTTGCAGAAGGATGAGGTTTTCAAAAAGAAGATAGGTCAATATAAAGAAAAGTGCAATTTGACTGGTCCT
This sequence comes from Recurvirostra avosetta, assembly GCA_004023745.1. Lineage (NCBI taxonomy): Eukaryota > Metazoa > Chordata > Aves > Charadriiformes > Recurvirostridae > Recurvirostra > Recurvirostra avosetta. The sequence continues at coordinate 210,540 of SAYO01026499.1, read as the reverse complement.
GATGAAGGAATATCTTGGATTTTAGATCCATTTTGAAACTGGGATTTTAAGCTTCAGGATCCACAGGATCCAAAGCCAGTGAAGGAGGAGGACAGGTTACAGTGAACAGATATAGACGATCATTCAGTAAACTCCAGCTATTGGTAACAGAAGGATTTCTTTGTCACAGAAAACGCTAGGAAGACCTCACTGTGCTAGACAGATCTTGACATATAGAGGTTACAACCAGAACAGCGAAGAACCGCCTCAGAAAACAAAAAGGGGAAGCACTGTGGGACAAATTCAGAAGGACACAGAATGCATTAGTTGACATTTTTAAAAAGAACTGGTATGTTAGAGCTCGATTCTCATTGTAACAAGCACTGTTCTTTCATGGAGAACGAATATAAATTAAAACCTGTCTCCATGCAGAAGGCTGATTTATGGGTGGAGATATTCCCTGGTATAAGCTACCAGGAGGACGGGGAAGGTGCCCATTGCATCAAGTAAATTTCTCTTTGGTCCTTCTTGGGCCAATTGTGCTTTTGGCCATGCATTTCTCCACAGAAAACTTTCTCTAGATACAATTAAACACTTTTACACGGAGCTCTTGTGACCTTAGCTGCATTTCTCATTGCCTCTTCCAAGAATTTGATCTTGATCTTTAACGCATCTATCTGTCCTCTCTTGGCTGTGATCTGCTTCTGCATTCTCACCGCAACTTTCACAGCTGTAAAAGACAAGGTTAATTCTCAATTAACAACATTGATTATGCATTCTGAGTTCTGACAAAATACTCTGGAAGTCAGTTATCAGCAACATGTTAGAATAAGTAAGCTGAATCAGGATCCCGTAGTCACTTGTGTGTGCAAACCACCCATTAGAACCAGGTGCAGTTTTGTCCAGGGTAGTGGCACCAGGCCCATCACACACACAAGATGAGAGCGTTCCCTGGAAAGATGCATCAAGATCCCCTGAGAAAACTCATGGTTTAAGTTTTACAGTATGCAGTAAATGGTAAAATAAAAATGTGTTGTGATCCGCAATATTGTTTATTTATTTCATGAAATATCTGGAATGTTATTATACATCTATTCAGGGATCAATACTTATAAAAATTTTCTTGATAAAAAGACAAACGTGTGATTTTTGGGAAGTTAAATCCATAGTTACCATGGCCATCAGATCCCTCCATAGTCTTTAGAGCAGTCCTGGTCTGTTCCAGTTCGACTTGGGCAGATTTCAACTGCATTTGCAGTCTGTTTGCAGTATTTTCCATCTCCTCGATTTTATCCTGGTAATCCCTCTTCAAAACTTCAAATCCCCCTGGTGAAAGTAAGTAAAGATTGAAATTATAGTGGCAAAAATTATCACCCTTCCAGACCAAGACTACTGACCTGTTCCCTACTCTCTTTAAAGGTATATTAGATATGCAGGTAGCTAAGAAATAAAGCAAGTAACACCAACTGCTAACAAACGCACAACTATTAGTTCTTCGTCCTGCATGTCAGGAAAAGCTTCTATTTCACCAGAAACAAACGTGTTCTTTGCTTGCTCGCCAAAGCAGCAGTTCAAGAAAGTGATCTAAACCCACATTTCCGAGTTCCTGCAGCTAGAACCAACTGCATATTGTGAAAGTTAATGGTATAAGCGAGACAACACATTGCCCTGGTCATTCTTCTCTTCAGCCACACTTATGACCAGACTTAGGTTTGAACATATCTAATTTGTTAAGCATTCCCCCGCAACTCTGCTTCTCAGCTCTGTTTCTTATATCTCTCTTCAACTCCTCCACTACAAGCCAGCCAGCTGTGTGCTCAGACTCTGGCAACAGCTTGGCCCTAACTCCTCTGTGGTCATGCGCTCCAATAAGCCCTTCTTACACCTCATTCACCCTGACAGTACTATACAAATCTACGACAGACCTTCCATGGAAAATCACAGCATCTGTTTAATTCTTACAAAACGTAGTGAGTGTAGACGCATAGCTGAGTTGTGAAGAAATAAACGTTACCAATCAGTATTTTCTGAGAGTACAGGGCTGTGTAGAGAGCAAAGCACGTGAACAGTATCATGTGTCCGGCTGCACTGCAGATTTAACAGAGGACCTCCCTGAATTTTGGTGGTTGCTTTGGGTCCAGCCCCTAATTTTTTATTTTTTAAGTATTACCTTCATTGGCTTCCCCACACATTAGTTGTGAAAACAGTGCTTGAAGTTAGAAGGCAAACTTTTAAATAACATTGCAGTAAAACTACAACAAAACAGAAACAAAGTTCTACTGTAATTTGACCACAGATGGTTAATAGGATCCACTAGTGCTCTTAAATGAAAAGGTGGTCAAGTCTCTATTCTGTGATTTACTAGATCTGCTTCTTCGGTCTCCAGAGTCGAGCGGTTTAAGTATTTTTGCTCAGAGTGGTGAGAGACTGCCATAAAGATTGTATTCCCATCGTTCTGTGCCAGAATCCCAAACCATGACTTAGCTCTCTGAAGCAATCTGACCACCCCGTGCTGGTAGAGAACCTTCTGCTGTATCAGCAACCATATTTGGATTCAGCAAGCGAGCTGCTCTTCTATTTTTAACACCAGCCCAATTTAGCAGCTATCAGAGCTGAGCTAAGTCGAAGCTCCCTACCTGCAAGGCCAGCTAGCTCCCTCCGACCGGCTTGGAGTTCATTCATTAGCTGGTCTTTTTCCAGTTTCATACCATTAAGTGCATGGAGCCTCTCGCTGCATATGTTTACCAGTTTAACCTTTTCCAGTTCCAGCTCACTCAGTCTGGCCTCCATTTCATGTATTCTGGCTCCTTTCTCATCCTTTGCAATCTACTTATATTAAAAAAAAAGTAATTATGTGTAATACACGTAATTATTTAAAATAACCATAAAGATGCGCAGACATCATCATTACTTGAAATCTCAGTCATCAGAGTTTGGGGTAAGACAGACAGAGTAAAATAAACAAATTACTTCCGTGAAAATTGCTATTCCAGGCAAAAAGGGTACAATAGAATCTGATGTGATGGCTTCACAGCATGTTTAACTTTACCAGGTTTATATGAAAATTATTCCCATCCTCTTGTAGCACTACATCCATATTCACTCCTAACGCTCAACTATCTTCTCACGGACGAGGATGAAATTCCCTGTCTGGAGTGAATTTTTTCTGAAGATGCTGACCTGCCATATCCTGTAATTCTTGTCTGCGAAATAACCAGTTATAAACAGTGTCCTCAGTCTGGAATTCTGAGTGCTCACTGTCTGTTATTTCTCAGTAACACTTTGTGTTTCTGGTTCTGTTACTGGTGTGGACAATTCTATCACTCAGGACAGCACATTATATTCCAGCTTTCACAAACCTTTTGGCAACAGCTTTGCACCAGTGAATTATTCATTTTTGGTGGTAATGCAATACTACTATTCTTGTCTGCCCACTAACTCTTCTAGTGCTGTTGGGATTCAAGGTGCATTGTCTGACCTGCTTTAAAATCACAGTATTAGCCCATTAAGGTACAGATTTAAAAACAGAAAACATTTACTGTCTTACAGAGACATAAATACAGCATCATTTGCACACCTTAAGTTCTTCTACTTTAAGTTTCCAGTCATTTATTTCTTTTATAAGCTGAGATTTCTCAGCTTCCATTGCGCCAGCGGTTCGACTGTGCTGGCCCACAATCTGGGTCACGTTATCAATTTGCTTCTGGAAGATGTCAATAATCTTTTCCTTCTCTAACAGCTGCAGTTTCAGCGTTTCGCACTCCGACTGTACACTGTGTAAACAGTCCTCTTCATTCTTTAGATGCTGGAGCTCCTGCATCCTACTGCCAAGTTGTGAATGTAGCTTCTTGATTTCCTTATTGGTAACCTCAAGGGCTTGCTCCTTCTCCTGCAGACGGGCCGTCAGATTTGACACTGTTTTCTCAGCAGTCTCCAAATCAATCTGTTTGGCTGTAAGATCTTCTTTAACTTTACAGAGTGCTTCCTTGGTTGACTCCAGTTGGACAATCAAAGAAGAGATTCTTCCAATGCTTTCATTTTTTTCCTTAACCGCAGCCATCTGAAAAATAGCAATATAAGGATCAACCAAGAGACATGTTTATTTCTACCTTTAGAATTTCCTGGCACATTTCTGGTTTTCTAAAGTTCTTGTTAAACATCTGAGTTTTACAGAAAAATGAGGTCAGCACTGTCTGGTCTACAATGACAGTGTGATTCTTCCGGGTTTTTTTCCTCCTTCTCCATTTCAACAAATTAAGTATTGCTTATAGTATTGGTTTTTTAATTGTAGAAAATGAAAAATGTTAAACTGATGTAAAAAAAAATATGAATAAACCAGCAACGTTAGTATAAAATTTAGAGCAGTTGAGGCTAAATAACTTTAAGTGTTAAAACTCAACTGACTGCACTGTAAGTTGGGGAAAAAAAGTATGTAAATGAATAATTTATTATTAAATTTATTGCTACAGGCAGCTATGTGCACCATTTAAAGCACAAAGTACTGTGACTCAGGAACTGCTAACAGTACAAAACAGAAACAGAATAAAAGAATGAACTTCCTGGTGGAAGGATTTTAAAGGAAAAATAATATATTGAGAAAATGTAGAAGAATGGGTGAGGTAGCACAAGCCTGTGGTTTGGTAGAAAATAAAGGAATTAATTTGATCTTTACTCCTAATACAAAGCGGGTTACCTAATTACAGCTCATTTTTGAGGGGCTGAAGTCTTGAAGAAAGGGGAATGTACTGTAAGCCACTGTCTAGGAATCTACTTTGTCAGAAGTAATTCTTTCTGATGTAGCACTGCATTCAACTTAGGGTCATAAACACAAACTTCATTATGTTTTCATTAAACACTGTATGAAGTAAGGCATTATGAAGGCCTTTAATTGACTAATTATTCTTACAGAAGTACTCACTACTGAAAATAGGTACCTTCAATAGTTTGTTATTTCTGGCTGCATCAAACTTTCTGGAAATCTACAAAACATTGTTTTGAAGGTTTACAGTCTACATCAAACACTACCAGCAGAAGATTCATTTTCTCCTAAATCTAGTATGTCAAAAATCAAAATTAAAAATAATGCTTCTACTTCCTCATCAGTAGAGAGTAACGAAGGCTGGACAGGTCAGATTAAGAGAAAAAAAATGCAAATTCTGACTGTCATGTATCTGCATTTTTGGAAGGAAACTGTTGGCACATGAGCTCCAGAGGCCCCCCAAGCACAGTAACCAGAGTTACAGCATTTCTATCTGAAGTACAGCCCCCAGCCAGCGCACTTTCTATCCTGAACACTATCACGCTGCAGTTGCTCACTAACCTGGCTCTCCATTTGTCTGTGACATTCAGTCTTTATTTCCTTCACTGTGTTTTCCATGCGCTGCAATTCCACGTTCTTGTTGTCTAGTTCTCTCCTTAGATGGTCAATGGTGATGCTGTTGTCTGTGTTCCGATCCCAAAATCGCTTGTTCTGCTCTTTTTCTAGACTTAGTTCTATCTCTTTTTTATGAAGTTCAGTCTACAAGAAATTTAAAGTAATTTCCCTCCTTCAATCACATTTAGGATTTTTTTTGTTCTTTCTCTTAACCTTAGCAACATTCAATTACATGGTTACCTACCTGAATAGGGACTACTGCATGGATTTACACTCAGCAAAAGACAGGAACATCGGCTAAACTAGTCTGACACCTCCTATGCATTTTCTTCCAAAAAAGCAGTAACTTTCAACTTTATATATTGCTGCTATAATTATTTGGAAGCACGTAACGCCTCAACGCTGAAATCTTTCATGTCACTTATATGCATCCCAAAATCATTACAAGCTACAAAATGAAAAAAGATTATATTGTGTCAACATCAAATGAAAACCAATGAAGCACTACATTACATGCCAAGGAAGGCTGCTCTTGATAAATACGTAGCTTTACCATTAACAAGAGTTGTTCATTGCTTGTTTCATTTCATGCAGTAATTTGTCACATGTTCTCCAGAGCTTAAATCTTTTCCACCCGAGAAATAATCTTCACAGTACGTAATTTAAATTATAAATGGTAATTTAAAACGTAAATAATATTAAAAACGCTGACACACACATTTCAGAGCTACCAATTTCAAAAATACAAATTTAAAGTGTGCCCAAACTGAATTATCAATAAGCATTTCTGATAATCATAACTTTTGCTGTTGTTAGCTATCTGCATATTGTTAAAGCTAAAGTAGAGAACTAAGTAGGAAGCTCAGACAATGACAGAATGAAAACAGGACCTGAAAACACAGCAACAAAAGGAATCCTAAAATTAGACTCCTAACCTGCAATTATGCAATGATTATTCTGACTCCCGCCTTCTCTAGAGCTATGTACAATCTGTAGGAAAAAATATACACTGATGTATTCTTGAATAAGAGAACACCATATGGAATGAAATAATTTCAACATCTCCTTCAGAAGCGCCATGACACTAACTGGGCAAACAATCCTAATGAAACCACACGCACTAATATCCCCAAATTCAGTCGTTAAGGAATAATCTTCTGTAAGAAGAAAGGCAAGGCTAATTATAGTACGTGAAGCCAGTTGTGATGAAACCAAACCTATGTGGAAAAATTTTATTATACTTTATGTTCAACTTGTGAAAATTCTGTGAAAATTCTCAATCAGTTACAAAGGAACGTTTAGTGCTGTCAGGAAAATCACGGGTATGTCTTGCAAAATACGTGTTAAGGGACCAAGGTTCCTTAACACAGGGATCTAAACTGTGAGGTTAAAGTGAAGGTGGCTCCGCATCTTTAATACGGTTTGCATAGGATTCAGGAATTTTGAATGTACGACAAAGTTCATCCTAATTCTGGATGTCCTGCATTGCCAATGCCAAAGGCCTTCGGGAAACTTTCTTCACAGCTAATCCGAATTTTTAGTAAAAAATAATCCTCAAACTTAATTAGAAGGGGTGCTGCCCTTTGGAAACAAGCAATGTGCAAATGTGAACATCAGCAGTAAGGCAAGGCTTTTAGAAAGCACGATTTTTTTCATTACTGTCACTTGTTCTTACCAACAATTGGTGAATCCGCTCATTCAGATTTCCAGATTCTTGGCTGCGTTGATCCTGTTCTGTCTGAGCTTCTGCTGTCTCAGAATGAGCTAGCTGCAACTGCTTCCCAAGATCTTCGACCTAGAATAAAAACAAATATTCATTAAGAATTACCTTTATGTATTCTATTTTAAGTAGTACCTTGGATTTCTTCTAGTTTTCTTCTAGGTTCTACTCGAAAGAAGTCCAAATGTCATCTTCTGGCTCAGCAGAGTTATTCCCTAGGTGTATTTATAATTGTGTTGTCTTCTTTTAGTGATTAAGCTCAATTTCATTGCAGAGTTAATTGAGGTTCCTGAGAATGAACTGGCTTGCACCCTGTTCCACAGCTCTTAAAAAATTCCTTACCTACATCATAGACATTGAATGGAATGGCCAAAGAGACAGTTTAGAAAAAAAGCTCAAGCTCCTCGCTTGACTTGTAGTTACTAGTTAAAAAAGCCAATATAATGCCAAGTATAAGTAAAACACAGTTTATATGGAATCATTCAATGAGAAAATACACAAAACGTGCTACAGTGCTCTTCTAATAAACACGTTAGGATCTGCAATCTCTCTTTTGGCTAACACCAAAATATGGGCATTCCATTTCCACTTTATTAAAAATGTTTCTTCAGTTTGTGACAAGACCAATAATCTCTTCCCTTCCTCTTCTGCCCCCCCATCCCCTCTTTCATTCATCTGATTATAACGATGACTAATTCTTTTCAATTAGTAACAGGCCATTTATACAGGGCTAGTCCCAAAACTGCACGTCCTTCACCAAATGGGAGCTGGGAACATCAGGATGATACGACAGGATGTTGTCAAGGAAAGTTCTGAAGGTCGTCTTATGACGTTTTTCTTCCCCAAAATCAAGTAAAATCAGTAACCTTCTCTTCCTAGAGCTCTAACGCCTAAGCGGCAGCAGAACATCATCAGGGCTTTTTCTTCCTGTAATTGTCTGAGGTCCTTTTTGAAAGGGGTATCTCTCATCTTGTGGAGCCCTCCATCAGAAGGAGAAATCTCAGCAAACCCCAGATTACTTCTCCCTCAAACCCTCCTTACACAACCACTCCATATTTCCACAGAAAATCTAAGCTTGAAGTACAGCCTCCACAAAGCTCAATGACTGTGCACAACATTACCAATAAGGCTTTCAGAGACGACAACAGAAAGAGCTGTCCTCACACAGTGCCTTTCCTATACAATTAAGTCAATTTAGCGTGAATTTGATCCCAAGCATATATCCAGCCATATTCACTTTGTGTTTAATGACACAGTGAAGTTCTTCAGACGCACCTAAGCCTAACAGCTGGTTTTATGTAGCTAAGGCAGGGAGGTATATTCCTTCACTATGAATACATTAAGAAATCTACAAGCAAACACATTTTGCTCCAAGTAGTAGTCACTTTCTCTGAAACGAGGCAACCCCTGGCAGTGTATGAGATGACGGACCAGCCTACAACACTTTTTTAATAAAGATATTAACATAGGCATATCCAAACAGAACATTTATGTATTTACATTTCTATCCACTAAGTTAAGGACAAGATTTTCTGACTGCTGAAACTCTGATACCAACAACTTACACTGGCTTTAGTTTTCACGTACTCCCTTGAAAATTTTAGATGCTAAGGTGTTTTCATACCAGAGAAGCTGCAGGGAAATATTTGTCATAGAAGAGAAACATACAGTTGTAAAAGCTTTATTTAGATTCTCTCTCACACCTTCCCAGGAATGACTCCACGTAACAGCCTGAGATCAAATGCTCTCCAGTTACCAACTTATCCCTCACTGAAGTCTACCTTAGCAATTCAGTGTATTACACTTCCTATTCAAAAAGCGATTTTTATTGGACTAAGTAGTATATTCTTTTATAGATAACAGAAACCCAGCATTTTCTGGAGTAGGCAGACTGCGAAAAACAGCCTTAAATTGATTCCCAGTTTCTAATTTTACATCTGTTTTGAGGTAAACATTATCAAAGGGAACATGCCTAAGGAATATACACTACAGTTATAGCTATATATGTGATATGACCTTACGCTGTCCACTGCATGATTACCCAAATTCTTTTGATTTAAAATAGACCTAACATGAAAAGCATACCGCATATTGTACTCTCCCGTGAGGAGAAATTCCAATAATGGAGATCAATGTACAAGTTCTCCATAGTTTAGTTATGACGCTGTGAATAGGCACTTTTGGAATTGACTAGTGTGAGTTTTGATACACGTGAATCAATGGAATTGATAGAAGTGGAAACTTACAGAAATGGTAAAACACCATGTCCCTCCTGCTCTGCTTTACGGTGCAAGTACATATACAGCATGGCGCCACAGGCTTGACCTGCACATCCCTGCCATTCCACTCTCAGACCCTTCTGGATCAGAGACGAGCAGCTCTGCCAAACTTCACGGCACTCCTGTGACCCGAACGTTCCCTTTCCAAGAGTATGTAGGAGAAGGATGCCTAAATCCTCATGACTTGTAATCTAAGCTGGATTTGGATCCATCAGGCATTTCTGCAGGAGTCAGCTCCACTAATTTTTAAAGGCAGTGCACAGTGGTTGTTTTCAGGTCATTTTCTATGGAAAACGTGAATTATCTTTCACCAAAAATAAGAAAGAATTTAAAGATATTCAAATTGTTTATAAAACTGCAATCCAAACCAGCAAAATAAGCAAAAGACGCAGCGGGCGTGATATGGAAACGCGATATAAAATGCTGCAGTTAGTGACATGGCAGAGATTCTGTGGTGGGACTGTAAGAAGTTCTCTCCATTTGTCTGCAGCAATTCTCTGCGGTACTACCTGCAAAGAAGTTTGTCTCTGGGGAGAAGCATGGTTAAAAATAGTTTGTCAAGACTAGTGTTTTCTAATGGGATTAAGAAGTGGTTTGAATACACAGGTGCCGGGCAGCATGTCTTTTTTGCCTGTATTATATCCTGCCTTTGGATTTCAATGAATGTTAAAGATTCTTAACTCACAATGGGGCACCCAAATGCTTCTCAAGCGCTTCTGTCATCTCTTATGTTCTCCCATGCTTGCACTCACCAAGACAAAGTTATCAAACAATTTTTCTGGATGGGTCGACTTAAATAAGAAGCTATTTTTACTGCCTGTCTTTTGCTGATATATTCTCTAGCGCTATAGTGGAACAATGTTCTTGTCCAGCATATGCAAGTGATGTTTGTAGTGTAGAATCATTTTATGCATTTCCAGAAGGCATCATTTATGTTATGTTCTCAATATATTCGGCAAAACTATTTTGTGCTCACTAAGTTTTGCAAAGCTTAGAGAAAGATAACTTGTTCTTAAAAATAATACAAACAGAGTTAAGGATAATGTAATTTATGTTGTTGTCCACAAAGTTTTTCTGCAGCAATCCTTTATCAAAACAATTTCCTTATATATCCGGAACATTTCGGATATCCACATATCTGGTTTCATTGGCACTAATGCTAACACACAAATCCATACACACCTTGTCTTCATACATCCTCTTAGCTTCTCGTAATTCAGAACGCAGCTGAGAAACTGTAGATTCCAGGTGACTAACTTCATGTGCATGCACTGAATTTTGGTTTCTTGTTTGTTCTCTAAGAAAAGTTTTAGGTGGAGAAATTAGGAACTGTAACCATGAAAGCGTGAAACATTTCTGGTTGTTTTCACTGCAATCAGTATGGCCACTAAAATTTACTGCTTTGAAGTATGATTATCATTCACAGTGGGATCACATAAAAATTGCACCTTCTTACTTGTTAGATTTGCTCTCTGAAATCTATCTCACAAAAAATTAGATAAATTGGAACCTTGATGCTTTTTATTCCTGATGATAACTCATTTATTCTCAAGCAAGTTGTAAAAACGCTAAGTCTGCTTTCAAATGCAGCCCAACTATTCTGCAAGCAGAACTGAGAAGCATTTTGCTATCAGCTATTTGCTCTCAAATATGCAAGTCAGATGTTAATGCATACTGACATTTAAATCTCATCTTAAGTTTGCAACACTGCATGGTATGTCCTCATTTTTTTAACTGATATATTAAGCATTGATTTGTGAGTCGCTAAGTGGGTGGTGAGAATTAGTGTCTTTTTTTTCCTCACGCAATTGTTACCGAAGTCAACAGTACCAACACAGCTATTTATCCCAAATGAAAATTACCCTTTCTTTAAAATTACCGCTCATTACTATTTGTACACATATGCAAATAACACAACTGTTTACTCATTCTTGTTTGTGATTCAACCAGTAACGCTGCTGGAAATTAATTTTGTATCCAAATCCACAGAACATTCAGAAGGCAAAGGTCACGGTGCAATGCAGCCACCTAAAACTGCACTCAGCCACAGCTCTTAGCTTACATACTCTTTCATCCCTTAACCCTAGCCATGGACTCCGCAGAAACTGTTCACAACTCAAAACAGAGATTCGTCATTCCAAAAGCTGGTGGCAAGAACAGAGCTGATGGATCTAGCCAGTTTGAGCTTCCACCGACTTTCCCGGTCTTACCCTTCTTCTAAACAGCAGCAGTCTGAGAAGAGAACCAGCCCGAATCTCCCGATTCTCAGAGTCTGCCTAAAGCACAGCTATTTTGCCTCTCCTCTATATAGCATGGTTTAATGTTTTTTGCAGGTTTTTTTTCCTTTTTTAATTCTGTCAATAGTTTATGCAAGGAGTTTAATTCTTTAAACAAAGACACTGAGAAAACAAAAGCGTAGGGGAGAGAGTAGAGTATACTAGCAGCATAAGCTTTGTTTCAAATTAAGGTTACTCTTAACATTTTTTATACTATAATCAAAAAACATCCTGAATAATCTCCATCTGGCTTTGGATACTATTTGCATAGCTGCGTGTACTGTTAGCTTTATCAGTTAGTGCTGCCACCTCCTGTTCATGCTCACTTATTAGCTACTCAGTCCTGTTTTGAAAAGAAAATACTGGTTATAATTTTAGTCTTGGCAAATAACTTCTCCACTGACAAGGTAATGATATTTTTCAGTAGTCTGAAATGTAGTAATTTTGATATTCTACTGTGAATGAAATATTATGTGTAGAGCTATTGACCCCTCTATTTTGAACAAGTTACTGTATAATTTGGTGGATAGCTGGGGAAATTAGGACTTCTTGAACAAGGAAGGACAAAGCTTTTAATGAAATTAGTAAGAAAAAGCTGATGTAACCACCGAAGTGATTACTTTCAATCTTTTCTTCTAACGGTAGAACTAGTCTCCCAAGAAATTCTAGGCATCCACCTAATTGACCAATTACACTTAAAAAAGTAAGGTGTACAAGTTCTTCCAATATAATATTTTTGAGGCAGTGAATAAAACAGATGTTTAAGTCCTCAACAACATCGCTTGCTGCCTCCCAGGCACTCCCTCCCCTAACACCATCATCATAATCAAACAATTATCTAAACGTCTATTTATGTTTTATGAATAAATAAATGGAGACCATGTACCTATTTTGATGTTGCTGAAGCAGAAGTTGTTTTTGGGTCTTTGAATCTTTTTTCAATGACTCAAGTTCTTCTTCCACCTATTGTAAACAGATGATAATGCTAAGCTTAGAGGAAAGGTGGTCCAAACAGCAGTTTTCAAACTGTAATTTCCTTCCACCTTGAACAGCGAAAACGTGCATAATACAGGTTAAGTCCCAGCAATAAACCCAATCTCAAGTTGGGAGCAGTGTAAAAGCCTGGTGTACCAGCACCTGCCATCTTACCTGCAAAGTAGCATTTGTACCTCTTTATGCCATAACCATTTCCTCAAGCCAGTTCAGATGGGAGCTCATAGAGTTTACAAAAATATTTTCCAAAACACAGAATACAGAGTGTTGAAAAGAAAAGTAGCACTTTATTCACGTACCAGGACAACCTTTTCTCTGAGGTATGACACCTCTGAGCCTAAATCTTGCAGGATGTCAGCAAATGCTGTGCTCAGGTTGTGGATGTGTAGGCTAGTAATATTCTCATGCTCACAGAGTGTCTTGCCTGTGCTGTCTTCGTAGTCCATGAGGATCCCACGCAGTTCCAGAAGTACTTCCTCATGGCTGTGTACCATCTTTTTCAGATGCTCAGTTTGGCTGTCAGCCTCCCTCAGCATCTCCTCCTGCAGCTGGTTGGCAGATTCCAGCTCCTGAATAGTATTTTTCAGCTGTATTTTTACCTTCTCTTGGCTCTGGGATTCCTTTTGTCTGAATTCGGAAAACAAAAAAATAATCTAAAAAACAGGATTCACAACATGGATTTTTATCCTGACCAACAGTTGTAATACTTATGTTGATTAACTGCTGTTTTTTACAGCTACATAATAAGCCGCTTTCTAAACCAAGGTGCCATAGTCTCGTTGTCTTCATTCCTGACGGCAAGTTTCTCACGTAGGAGATCTGGCGTGCCTCTCAAAGCCCACATATACACACTCCAGAACACATCTGTCTTGGCCTTCCTACCTGATATCCTGAAGCGCATCTCTTTCCAATTGCACTTCCATCAGTTTGGCCTGCAAATCAGCAATGATAAACCTTAAATTGATTTTCTGTTGCTCATGTAGCTCAGTGGTCTAATGGAGAAAAAGAACAAACAACCAAGCTAAACCAAACAAAATACTGAATACATAACCTTAAAAATAATGAGGCTTAGAGCAGCACGGATACGGGAATCAAGAGGTTATTTTTGTTTCTTTTCTTTTTTCTTTCTCTTTTAAAAATATTTCTTAGTTAACCAGCTAGTCACACTGTGCTGTGGTGGACTGACTATGCATGGAACACCATTACAGAGATTGTGCCAACATTATTACCCCTTGCCTATTTCTGTCTGTCAAATGACACATGGGAATCATGATGGCCAAGTACAATTTACAGCAGCCAAGAGGCTGCTCAAAATAGTGCTGGTGAAACTGTCCAAAGACTCAGCAACGACAGTAAGAACAAAAGCTCATCTATATTTAAGAAGCTGCCCCAAATTTGCACTCACTTCACTGAGCCTCTTCTCCACATCTCTACCTTTCTGCGAGTACTCTTCCAGAATGTTTTCCACATGTTCTTTGCCAGCACCGCTCACAGTTTTTTTCTCAGAATCAGTATGTATTTCATTTTTGGAACAGAAGACACTATTGGGTGAACTGCTACCAGTACTAGAAGAGGCTGGGTTTTCCATCACTGTGTTGAGATTAGAGGAAGTTAAACCGTTCTGGTTGCCGAGAAATGGGCTAGGAGCACCTGAAAAAAAAAAAGTATTGAAACAAGAGCCTTTACATGACAATAAACAGTCATCTGTACAAACTGGGCCTTAGTGCCTCTCAGTTGACTATCAATAGTCAAACCTATGAATCACCTTTTCTAAGGAGAACAAACCCAACCAATGCTGTTCAATGGGTGGGGAACGACACAGCGTCCAGAGGAGAACACTTCAAAACTGGTCTGCCTTTACCTTGGGCTTGCGTCAACAAGAGCTGTTCAAGATGCAGGGCCTAAAGAGGATTCAACATGAAACATCAACTTATGAGCACCCTTCTAAATCATCTAATAGTCTGCAATGTGCATAGTGATGTACTCCCAAATCCTGTTCTGAAATATGTTTTAATACTTGTCCACACTAAGCATATTGCCACTCGGTAAAGATTCCTCATGACTCAAAGAATGTATCATTGATTTCACTGGGAATTTGGTGGCTTCTTTGTGGAGTTTCAGAGCCTCTTTTGTCTGTCTTTCCAGTTCCTCCCTGCAGAACAGCACACAGAAACATTTGCTGAAAAGGCAGGACTAAATACAGATGAGTATCCAACTGCACTGCATCACACAGGCAACTTGAAATGAATAACTGAAAAAAGAAGTGAAACCAAAGAATTTATTTGGTAATGCTGGTTTATCTTCCTGGTTTGCACTTATATTTGGCAATACAGTGCCACATCTCCAACTGTTGCACCTCCACTGCAGTCAACTGAACTATCATGTTTTGCCACTAGCAGGCATAATGTGTAAGAGTCCAAACAAGTAAAATAACACCTCATAAACCAACTTAGTTCTGTTTGTTTGATCTTCTGTAAAGGGATTTCCTTTTATTTCTACATTTTTTCTTCTAGCCGGCCAGCAAAATGCTATATTACTGACACAAAACTGTAACTGTAGGGATAATCGAACCCACAGAAATCTGTCAAATACTTCATTTGCAGGCATAATAAGAAACATCTCAGAAAACTTGTTGAATCAGAGAAGTGTTTGGTTACATAAAACATCGAGCACAGAAGAAAGGAAGCCTGTCCTGATTCATACCATCTTATTTTATTGGAATTGATCAGGCAACAGATCACTCACTACATTCCTGGGGAGGGGGGAATGAGTGTGTACAAAGAAATTGGACAAATAAGGTAAAAAAACCAAAAAGGCAAAATGAATTTTTCTGACCAAAAGAGAAGAAATGCAGTGTAAGTGACAGTAAGTTTCGGCAGTTCACCTATAAGCTGTAAATAGAAGAAAGCTAAGAGGAAACGAAGAAAAAAACTAGTTGAGGGACAAAAAGGAATCTGAAATTCTGGAAAAATATTTTAAGTGGCAAGTCTACAGGTGAGGGAGGAACGAGAGATCCGGAAGGAGAGCAGCTCCCTGTCATTTAGTGTCAGTACTGTTGTGTGTGCATAGCAGGACTGCGACATTCACAAATGACCCAATTACCACATGCACAGCTGATTTCCATCCACACAGCACTTTTTTTTCCACAACGCATCAAGTCCCTGTGTCTGTGCACCGCACTTGTTACACCGCCTCTCTGCATTTGTATTAATGCATTCTGATAAACCTGGATTTTCATTCTATCACATTACTGATAAAAAAAGATTAGAGGACACATACACAAACAGAGATACAGAGCATGTGGAAAAGCATCCTGAGGAGTCTGTTAACCTCAGAGTAGGAAGAAGGGGCATCAGCTACAGGCAAGGGTGGAGGTTCTATCAACACTGCCCTGTTATTTTGGAGTATAACCTAAACACATAAACAGGTTAAAAGAATGACTAGACAAATCCCCAGGACTAGTAAATTTGACAGTTGGGACAGACATTCAGGTTCAGTAAGGCTTTACATTCTAATTCCTTGGACACTGACATACTGAGGTATACTAAGCAAAACTATCACTTTTTCCTGACCATTTTTCTATGCATCTGTGGCTACACACTGTTGCAACATGCACAGCAGTGAGATGACAGTTTGGTTTGATCCATCAGAGTCTGAGGGACTAAATAAATCAAAACTTTAGAAAGAAAAATACCATCCCCATTCTTCTCAGTTGGCCATTAATTTTCAAACTCATTAACGATCCTTCCTTGGGAGAAACTTTCAAATATTAGATACACAACTGTATACAAAAAAATCCAAGCACCATCTACTGGGGGAAAAAAAATAAATCACCCAAACCAGTCAAACCACTGAATTTCACAAGTATCACTTTTCCAATGCTGAATGATTATGCATGTAATAGTAGGCAGAATCCTGGACCCCTGGAAATTCACTATCAAAGAGCAGTACTATATCCTGCTGTTTGTGCAGAAATCCCATTGCCAGCAGAAGAACTTGTTCCATCGTGTATAGAAATCAAGATATTATCCTGCTACACATATTACAATGATCAGTTCAATTCATCTTTCACTGTAGAGTGCCCTGAGCACTCGTATCCTTAAATTTTGTGTTCACATCTTTCCCATCACGTTAGTATTACAGACTACACCTTAGAAATCTGCTAGCTCCCATTTTCAGCAAGAGTGTTGTTTACTGTAATGACATAGAAAGTACAGGAATTTCTCTAACGAACAAAACCTGTGTACTACTGTAATTCCTGGATATTCTCACTCATTACAACATCACCTGTTAAGAAAAAGACCCATCTTTATTTTCTAATATATTAAGAATCGACTTTATGCACTAAAAAATGAATTTTGCCCATCCAATTTTAATACTGTGGGAGGAATTAAAGGATATTGAAGGAGATAATATATCTCCTTTTTAAAGTCTTTTGCTTTGTTTTGTCAGGATGAACACAGAAGCAGGCTTTTACAGTGCTTATTAGCATCACCTGTTAAGTTTTGCCGCAACAATTAAGTGGCAAATCATAGACACTACCATTTCCTTACGATGTTTCCAGACACAGAATTTTCCTACAAGAAACACTGAAGACCAGATTTCTATAAACATCTGCCTTGATCCCATCAGCACGTCTATCCCAATCTGCTTGATCAAAGCTAAATGGACTTTTTCCTCACAAAAACGCTTTCGGAGGTATGCCCAAAAGAAAACCGAAGTCTGAGGAGAGCCCAAGGTTGGCAAGTCTAGACTTGGTACGTCTTCAGTTTTGGGAATGTGATTACCTTTGGGGGACAAGTTTGTGAACTTTTTCCTCAGGAGGGGGAAAAAAAAGAAGAAAAAAATGGGAAAACGAAGAAGAATGTATTGTTTAGGCATTGCTTTGAGCTGGATGGGATTTGACAGGATTTTATTTGTGTTATTTGGATTTTCCTGGGTGACTGGTCCTCTGGAAGACGAGGGGACTACGCTGTGCACCAAGAGGTAGCTGCAGTAGCCATTTCCGTACCACAGACAATTTGACACTTTGAATATACCTATTTGAATGCAAAAGAGAAACGTGGGCGCTTCCTAAGGGCACATAACAGAGAAAAATGGAGCCCTTTATCCCAGACCCCAAGTACCAGAAATGCTTCCTTAACTTGAAAACATTGCCTCTGACCCTCACAGAGCAGCCCCTGAAAGTTCAACTGCGCCATGACGACAGGACCATTCTTCCCAAACCGGGCCGGCCCCTGGCACCCCCTCCCCGGCCCGGTGAAGGAGGGTGAAGCAGGCAGTGACAGTGGCGCAGACCTGGCCGAGCACCCACAAAATGTCCGCCACATGCGGCCACCTGCCTTTCCCTGGCGGAAAAGGAGGGAGCCCCTGGATGCCCTGACCGGCCTCTCCCACTTGAGCAGGTCTGTCCTGAAGTCCCTCTAGCTTCTATAAACCCTCCATACCTCAGCTCCGAGGGGCTTTTTACCTCATCAGGGTGCGCACCCGCTATTGCCTCCCCAGAGAGGCTGCTCCCTCACGGCGAAGAGAACCGCCTCACCCCTTCTCCCGCCTCCTCCCCGGGAAGGGGCCATCCCGCGGCTGCGACCCCATCCTCCATGAACCGCCCGCTTCATCTCAGCCTGGCCTCGGGGAAAATGTGGCGTGGAAGCCACCGTGTCCCGTCGTCCCGTCCCTGTTTCCCGCGCAGCCCGGCCGCCGTCCCCGCTCCCTCCCCATCCCAGCCCTCAGCCCCAACATGGCCGCTCCCGTGTGCCCCCTTCAGGCTGTGGCTGCAGGAGTTAAGGCGCCCTCACGGCCGCCGCATTGCGATGGCAGGTGATTTAAGGATGCCCTATGTTAAACTGGAGATAAAAATCCTCTGCTACGGGGGCAGGGGAGGGCCTGGGTCACCTTCCTGGTGGTATCTGGCCAGTAAGGTAGTACGTTTGGGGGGGGGCGACACCATGAGCTGACTGAAGGCAGAAGGGGTGAGGTTTCCTCCTGCCAGAGAGAAGGGCAGAGGGCCAAAAGCATCTTCCCCAAAATCCTGTTCGTAAATAAAAAAATCTTCTGATTTTTACACCAATCTCTTCAGAGATT
Organism: Recurvirostra avosetta; assembly: GCA_004023745.1. Classification (NCBI taxonomy): domain Eukaryota; kingdom Metazoa; phylum Chordata; class Aves; order Charadriiformes; family Recurvirostridae; genus Recurvirostra; species Recurvirostra avosetta. The sequence continues at coordinate 191,835 of SAYO01026499.1, read as the reverse complement.
AAATGTTTTTTTTTAATTCCCAAAGGTATTTTCAATTCTCAGCGAGACAGTGGGTACAGAGTCAAGAGACGATGGCTTTACTTCAGCAAAGAAAATGATGTGGCTGCCTGTCCCCTTTTGGATCTTCATTTCAGGAGTGAACACACAGACATCAACAAGCTGTCCATCTTTTCACGTTATTCAAAATAACAGCCAACAGCTTATACCAGACACACCATGTTACAAGTTTCCAGAAACGGGCGTATGAACTGGGCCCAAACCAAAATCATCAGAGAGACAGAGAACTTAAGTTGGAGCAAACTGAGGAGACAGACATGCATGTTTATATATTTAAATACCTGACTAAGAAGAAAAACACATAAACATTCTTCAACAAAGAACACATAATTTTAATTTACAAGAGAAAAAACCCCATTCACCCACTGCTAAAAGAGAAACCTGAAGACAAAGGAAGGAAAGTGGTTTTACGTGGACTACCTCAGACTGAGCAAAGAAAAGTAAGAATTAACCAGCTGAAAACAGACCTCTGGTCTCCCCTCTCCGAGCTGCACCACACTTCAGAGTTGCCAGTCCATCAGCAGCAGAAAAAACACACAGAGGATGGAAAACAGCTCGAGCAAAGGAGGACTTTCTAAAGCACCACCAGGAAACAAGAGGCAGCGCTGAAAAGATATATTTTTCTTCTATCCGGGGAGAAAAGAGGTGAAGGAGTTTGTCGGTAAATATGCTATACGATATGCCAAAGCCACATTTCAATGCTCAAACAGCCTCAGGTGTTAGCAAAGCACGAAAGCCTGTCAGGGAGGCGGCCCCCGCTTACCTCTGAGGTTTGTTTCTCCTGTATTTTGGACGGTGTACTGAGGTTCTGCTCCTTGCCGTGGGGCTGGGAAAGGAGGGAGGCACTGATCATCTTGCTCCTGCTTTTACCGGGTTGCATATACAGCTCCCAAACCCCTCCGGAGCCTTTGGGAGCCACCTGCCCCCTTACCCCAGCCCTTTATGCCCGACTCGGTAACCTTGGGAACAAACTCCTCCTCTGGAGCTGATCATGTGCACGAGGGAGAGCCAATAAACGCCTCATCCAGTGTTTGATTTCTCTGCCAAGTGTCATTCAAAGTCCGGTTTCAGCGGGAAACTCGATAGTTTTTCCCCATCAGGGCCGCGGCGAGGTGCTTTCTTTGCAGCGTTGACCCTCCTGGCAGCAGGTGCCCTTTTTTTTTTTATCTGGTGTTTCACGGGAGTCCAGGTAGTCCTGAGCACCCCAGCATCTTTGCTACTTTCCCCCCCCTGCCACTCCTGAAACACCAATTACACCCGAGGGACAGAATAACTCTTTTAGGATGTAATTTCTGAATAACTTTTCTCCTATTTGGGGAATATCTCTGGGAAGAGAAATCTGACAATCAGCACAGGCTTGCCAGCAAGATGCAAATATAAATTGCTTGTGTTTAAAATAATCCATTCCTCCTACAGAGAGGACTATGAGCTGTGCAGGGTGGATATTGCTTCAGAGGACGGTAATGGAGTAATTTATGCCAGCAGAGGCTCATCTAAAATACCTGGGCCATGCCCATCTGCCGTTTCAGATTTGGTTAAAGGCATTAATAATGGCTTTAACTGTTAAATAATCATCTTATTCTGGGACGGACCCCTTCCCCCAGGAAATTAATTTGTCTGAACCTCCTGTGTTTCTTCATATGCCGCATATCAAACATAAATGTCTACAGAATTTGCCCTGCTCTTTATCACCACAGCTTGCCGCGATGACTGGCTTTACAGTAAGAGCATCTGGCCATGCTGCCTCAGGTGACTTCAGATGTAATCCATCTTGCAAGAAAAAGTTGCAAGAAATAGCTCAGCACAGAAACCTCTGATATCAGCAGAAGGATACATCTGAAAGCTGTCCAATGTGTACGTGGCCTGCTAAGACAGAGATAAATACTACAAAACTGTTCAATTAAATAAGGTGATGGCTGCCCTGAGCATTTTGTGCTTCTCTCTTATGCAAGTAACTGAATCTCAACAAGGGAAACCCCTTTAGGTATTGCATAATAATACAGGTTAATTCTGGGTAATCATGGAATCTTTTATTAATGTAGTGTTAGAATCTTTGATGTCCCTGCTTTTGTGCATCTTGATAAGTTATTCCGTTTAGAGTGCAAAATGTCCGTTTCTCTGGAAGGGCTTACAGTAATATATAGGAAATCAAGGATTGTTATTGCTGAAGTGGCCTCAGCAATATAATACAGTTGCCTCAGCGTAATACAGTTATAATGCTTTAACAACATATAATAATAATGCTGTAACAACAACCTATATGTTGTAAGGTTTTGGTGTTGTACTCCTTTTTGATTCCTGGTTCCTGATTCAAACTCTTGTTTCAGCAGGGTGATTCTCTGTGCATTACATCAAATAGGTGGAAATTCAGATGCAGAGAGAAAATCTTCAATTCTGAATTCAGATACCCTGAGTTCTTCTCCTTCATTTGTGACAGCACTTGTGCTCTCCTTAGAGGGACTGGTCTATTCTTCACCTTGGCTTGTTGCTTTTCAGTTTGCTTTGAGTAACTGAGGGACTCATTTTGTGCCAGATGCAATACTATATGGAGAGGCTTTTTTATGTTCACCAAATAAAATTCTCTCTTTTCAGACTTCAAAGACAAGTGCCTTTTCCAGCACAAAAAGGATGCAGATTCATTGATTTTGCAGCTTACTTCTGTTTCTCAGCTTTGTTCTTTCCTTTCACCCTCAGATCTCTGTCTTTCCCTTTCTCTGTCTGATTTTTCATATTTTACCTCAGGCCTGTCCAGAAAAGCAGGCTTATTTTGTAGCCTGGAAGGAAGATAAACTCAAATCCAACCTGGAATCTGAGCAGAGCTTCCCTGTGTAGCCCTAGGAACGTCTCTCTAGAAACAAATTTTGAACATTAATAGTTGATTGCAATCCCTTTGAGGCCATATAGAGTTTTAATGTGTGTTCCTTCTTGTAATTTCTTCTTTTAGATGCAAGACTGCCATTTTATAGAATTGAATGGATGGATATGCCACGGTCAGCTCAAGCTGATTGGAGGTAAGTATAGAAAAGCCATGTTTTCTATCTGCTTGTTTCTAATTTTTTTATATAATAAACCTTCAGGGGAATTGTTACCTCAAGAAGGAATGATTCGCTTCTTAAGGGATCATGAGCTGATTCAGGAGGGTTGTGGCTTTTGACATTTGTGGTTTTGGTCCGTCCTACTGCAGGTTTAGGTGAATGGCTTTAGTACTTGGGGAGAGGAAGAAGCTGGGATGGGCACTGGTGCTTGAAGGCGTCTATTATTATTTAAAATTCCTGAAGCTCTTTAGCTTATACAGAGCCCAGTCTGGAAGAAAAAAAGAAGTTGTTCTGTGATAAAACCAGTGAGGTAGGAAAAAGCAGCGCTCCTTTCGTTTTCCAGCCTTTTTGTCCTTCGTGTGTGACCATAAGCAAGTCACCCGTTCCCTCCGTTTGTATCTGTTAAAGGTACTAAGACCCACATTTCTGCCCCTTTTTGTCACTTTACCCTTTTTGGGTAATCAGTTAAACTTCTGCTCTTCTGATGTCCAACTCTGAGCCATTTTGGCATATTACTCCTCTTCAGAAGTCGCTTCAGTACAGATGAGGTTTCCTTTATTTTATGAAACTTCTCTTTAGAAATAAGTTGTGAATTTGATTCCACTGAACTTACAGGATATACCTAAATGGTAGACTTGAACTAAGCATAATGTTTAATTCCCCGGCCAAAAAGGCAGTTACAAATGTGTGCAAAATTTAGGAGCTTAATTTTCTTTTTTTGATTTCTAGGTTTACCTTTAACTGACCTAATGACATGCCAGATCAGGGACCCAGATGAGATCAGTAACACCACTCTGAATACTTAGTAAAGATTCTGCTTTCTTTCTGAAAGGGAAAAGTAGCAAATACCTGTTAACTAAACTATGAAATGTTTGTATTTAAATCAACTTAAACTGTGACAACTGATACTGCCAGCAGATGGCGGCAGTATTGCTCTGATGAACTTCATCTGCAAAAGAAACTTGGAATATTTGAAGGAATTTAGGAAAAGTCAGAGCAGCCACCAGCAAGGAGGCTGATATTATTATTATTGATGATAAATGTAGGGTTTGATTGTGAACTCTGAAAAGTGTAATCCGTTGTAATTTCTCCTGCTTTAGCAGTGTAGTACTTGACAATTGAGGGAAAGTGTTTTGACATGACTCTGTTCCAAATTTATTTTCTCTCACACTGAAACCATGCAAAATTTTAATTGAAATATATTTTTGTGTGTGGACAGCACTTTTCTGAACCCAGGTGTCTTCTGCTGCACCACAACAGAGAGTGTCTCAGCTCTGTCCTGATAGGAACTCCTCATAGAAGAATTTCTTTCTTGTAGTAAAGAGTACTAAGATACTTGTGCTATTTGAGGTTCTTGCCCGAGGCAAGATGCGTCAAAGAGGTTTGTATTTAATACTTAGAAATGTTTATATATAGGTGAATGGTGAATATTGTGTTAGCTGTATTCAGCACTGAAATCTATTCTTGGAAAAATCAGTTTTCAGCTACAGCACAGTAATGCTCATCTGCATGTTGTTAATTGCACTGTCTTCATCAATAGTTGCTGTATGTTATTAAGTTATCTAGCACTGGTTTTGTTTGCATTGTGTCTGGCAGGAAGTTAAATCCCACGTATGCGGGCTGCAGTTGCTGCTGTCTCTAGCGTTCCAAAAATAATTTGGTTTCTTTGGGCAGCATCGAGAGGTTAGCATTGTGAGGATGGCCCAGACAGTTTTCTCAGTGAGAAATGTACGGGTAACACAGACGGGAACTGGGTTCTAGGAGCACCTGGCACATTTT
>SAYO01026499.1:170734-182573 GCA_004023745.1 Recurvirostra avosetta | reverse complement strand
TGATGTAAAAAGCACCACCTTTTTCTTTTTTTTTTTTTTTTTTAATTGGGGGCAGGGAGGCGCAGAGAGGAAGAGAGATGGCTCTGGCTGCTGAACATTAATTAATCTATGGGATTTGGTTTCCACAACAACCAGGCCCCTTAATGTCAAACATGCCTGGAGTGTGCATAGTGCCACTGGGAGCTGTGTGACTTGTGCCTGCCTTCTGTGAAACAGCACTGCAAAAATGTGGTGGGGGTTTTTTGGTGGGTTTTTTGTTGTGTTTTTTTTTTTTAAAAAACTTGTGGCTACTGCTTGGTTTGTGCTATCAATGTTAGCATTTCATTGTTTTGCTCATGCATCGCTGATGCAGAGCTGGAGAACAGCTTGCAAATGAAAGCTGTGCTTTCTGGAATTCATGCAGCACCTATAGCTGTTCCCTGGTTTCCAGTTGCAGCGGAGAAATTCCTCTTGTGTTTGAATTCGCTATGTGCTCTTCAGAATTAAGTGCACTTTAATCATTTAGCTAATTCAGTATTTTTCTTCTCTAAAGGAATGTAATACTTCTTCCGTAAAGTAATTACTGTCAAGTAATGAGGAACTGTGCAGAAATGAGAAATTGAATCATGTTACAGGTTAAATTCTGTACTTGCACAAGACTACTTATAGAATCATAGAATGGTTTGGGTTGGAAGGGACCATTAAAGATTGCACTACTCATAACAGCTCCAGATAATATTACCTATAAATATCAGAAATGTGGGTGTCAGGTTTTCATTTCTGAATATTCACAATTAATTTATTTCTGTTTTGGCAAATATATTATATTTATGTCCACTTAACTGTCTGTTTGCATTGACAGAGTGGTGTTAAATGGCCTTAGTGTAAACAAAAATGTAGATTTCAGCAAATATTTAAGCTGGTACCCATGAAAGCTTGCAACGTGACTTAAAACAGTCAAAGTAACATTGACATATTATTATAGAATACTAGACAGATAGAAAATCTGTTTGAATGCAATAGTTTCTTCTAGCTGTCAGGATCTGATACTCATTTGGGGCCCATGAGTATTGGCCTGTCTCAGCTTCAGACCAAAGGCTGTGATAGAAGTTAAAAACCAAGATGACTGAATTTACAAAAGGCCCAGATGCACGAACACTGCTTCTCGCAGCCCTGTGCAGTTCTTTGGAAGGACAGATTTTCCTGCCAATAATATTCCAAGAAATCACCCAAAAGCAATGGGAGCAACAGTTGGGAATGTAAGTTGCAAAAACAAACCTATATTCTCAGCTGGTAGAAAGTGCTGTTTTAGAGATCTGATTACTATAGGTTTTGTGCCATCTTCAAAATAAGAACAAGTTATCTATCGCCTTTCAGTAAAAGTCTCTTTGCTGTATGGCTGTATTGCTGTGCTTCTGTGCAACAAGACGGGCTGATTTCTCGGTGTGCGTGGCTGAGTGCACAGATAGGCACACTTACAGTTAAACACACTAGTAAACGCTTTGCTGAATCAGCCATGATGCTCAGCACATCACGCAACTGAGTCTAAATCAACTTGTCAGAACTGTTGGTTGTGCAGCTAACATGAATTTAGGTAGTTAAAACAGATGACCTTTTTATGCTAACGCTGTTCTTTTTTCCCTGTGGAAAGACAAACCTACACTGAAGCAGTTTTGTGACAGCTAATTTGAAGTCCTCAACACAGGTCTCTTCATAATGTGTTTTGCCAGAGGTGAGGGCAGACCATAAACAAATTTATTACATCTGACCCACATTTTCCCCTCTGCAGAAAGGAAGCTGCTTTGGCATTCCTTCTAGTCAACTTTTTCCTATCTTGTTTCTGGACTGACTGTGTACAACTCATCACATATGTTATGATTCTGGCTGCATAGGACATTTAAAAGAACATACTGATTTTCAGTGAAAAGAAATTTGGAAATGCTGACAGTGTGTCAGCAAAATGGAAGCTCGGGACGTTGACTGTCCTAGAGCACCACTTAGCCATCTTGGGAACATAAGGAAGTTCTGGAGCTGCCTGTTGGGCCACAGTGCTTTAGGATTGTGTGTGGTATTCCTGGTCTACCACCTAAGCACAAGCTTGTGAGGCAGCCTCAGAAATAAGCTCTGTAGAATCTTCCCCAAATTAATTTTTGTTGTACCAGAAGGAAAGGAATGGGAGAACGAACAAAAAATAGTCAGTGCACGTTCCTTTTCCTCTGCGTCTCAAGGGAATGTCCAAAAATCCATACCTAAATTGGCACCAGAATGTCGCTGGTTAGCAATGGGACAGTGTCCAAAAAGATGAATCGTAGGCTGCAGATTAACAAAATGTATTTTCCCTTTTGTATTGATTCTGTGGTATAAAACATGTTGTCAATGAGGAGCGTAGGTGAGAGTTTGAAAGGCAGCTATAGTCTTAACATTCTTCCTGGGAAAGAATTTCTCATTTATATGAGCTTAGAGAATAGCTGTCAGTCAAATTCTTTACTTAGAACTGTTCACAGTTTCTCCCTGTGTTTTCAACTAAATAAATACCTTCCAGAGGTGAAGAGGAAAAAGAGGTTGGTGGCAGGAGTAAAGTGTCTCTGTAGAATGAGCACGTTATGCTAAATTTTTCTTGGCTGAGAGAACTTTGCAAGTTTGTAGACCTCAAAGAATCCAGCCTACATCTCCAGAAATGTGCTACTCATGGTTATAAAATACTCCTTTGGCAAGAAGGTTCTCAAGTTTTCAATTACTTTCCTTTTTTTAAACATCAGTTTTCTTCTTGTGTCCATAAGTGTTTACAAGGTAACTTGGTATCATAAATGTGTCACTAATACTTCAGAAGTAGTACAAGTCAAATCCTCTGTAGTGACCTCCACTTCTCTGTTTTCAGATCTTGATTCATATAGCTCAACTTCCATTTTTTAATTATGCCTGTTTAGTAATTTAGAACCATGTAATTTTGGCCTAGATTTGGGGAGATTTGCTCACCGTGGAAATCGTATTAAACAAGTGGTTTCTTCACCTGGAACTAGAAATTTCATGAGAAATGCAACGGTGATTGCAGGTGATATTGAATGTTTAATTGGAACCTGATTTCCTTTGGCCTTAAAACCACAATAATACTCAGAAGAAAACCCAGATTTTCATTTGCATATTACTTTTTTGGCTCATCCTGAGCTGTAAGATCGATATTGCAGAAATCAAAGCCCTGACTGTTCTAGGCAGTAAAGGCAAACTGGTAACAGAAGTGTTCATTCCCTCTTGATTTCCTTTAAGAATTTTTAATTTAAGGTAATTAACATTATTCAGTCTCAACCATTTTGGAGCCAGGCGAACTATTTCTGCAGTCTATTTCTTATTGCTACACACAAACCTTTAGAATAGTTTTAGCTGTTGTAGGCCTATGAAATGCCCTTTTATTTTGAGCTCCATGTTGATGATACTAACAAAAGAGTTGTTTCTCTTGCCTAGGAATTAAAGCATCTAAAGTGTTCTTTCTCAGATAGCGGCTATGTGGGAACACTTTTCACATGCTGTGCTGTAGTTCATCGGTTCCCTTAACTCAAAAGGGTAGGTCATTTACAGGGACCTCATGCCAGAAGCATGACACAAACTCAGAGGTTTACCTCTCAGCAGGGATGTAGGAAGCAATAAAAGTTTAATAATAATAGGAATAGCTTGGGACGGAGCCTGAGAAATAATCCTCAATTCTTGTTAAGTTGTTTAAACCTTGTCAGGAGCCTGATTCAGCTTCTGATAACGGAATAGCCCTCTAGCAATCGATGCTTACAGGAACTGGATCAGCTGTCTTCCACGACGCGTCCACGTTTGTGCTACTTCTCTAATATTTTTGGTTATGATGCCTTGTTTACCTCACTTGAGTGAGCACATAGAGCAGTTAGTGACATGTAACAAGAATCGTTCCACCATTCTTGACAAAACAAAATCCAAAAGGCCATTCTGTACCCCAGCTGGCCCACAGACACTTATCCCTGTCTCTGCCTCTGATCAAAATGCTCAGGAGTCAGTGTTCTCCCCTTAGGTCAGTACCAGGAGCCCATTGCTTTTGCCACTCGAATGCCCAGAGTCCCCATAAACAAAATTAAATTAGCTTACGCACTGACAGGCAAAGTTTCTTTGCGTCCATTCCCCATATCCCTGTGTGCGACAAATGGCAATTTAGAAACAGTTAACCTTTTTGTAGGACTGCAAGCACAAAAAAGACGGCCAATGCTCACATTAGAGAGGCTTGTCTGAAGTTGGCAGAGTCACGATAGACTTATTGGCCTGGGCATGAGGACATGAAACTGAGCCAAAGGCATGGTGACTTGTTCTGTGACTATTATTTTTTTTTAATTATTTTTTCTTTGAAAGTTTCCGTGCTTATTCTTGTCTGGTTAGATATGGACTTTATTTTTCTCCTCACTGCTTGGGGCCTCAGTGTTGTTAATGTTTAAAAAAAGTACCCCTTTTTACTATTTCTCTTCCAATATACTGTGAGTGGGCTGATGAAGGTTTCCATTTCAAAGCCATTGTTACGCTCATGCCTTCTCGCAGAGCATTTTCTGCACTGGTTATGCATTTAGGGCCATCAATATGGATGTTGTGTATAATATGACAGGTCCTTAGAAACATTTTTTTTCTTGTGTAAGAACAGATCAAGAACTGTATATAAGAATCACCTGAGTGCTGATGTCTTATTACTTAACTACATCAGCTTACAGGACTGATGGAGGGTTGGCACGTTCATTATTCCTTCACTTTTTGTGTTCACAAGAATGGCTTATCAGCAGTAAGTGAACAGTAAGTGGGCAGTAATTCATCTAGGACTAAACCATAATGTAATTGCTTGTGCTTGCTCTCAGTCCAAAGGCAGGTGAAAAGGTGCGCCTGTGAGCAAAAAGTACAGACCTGCACTGACTGGCAGCGTGTCTGGGTTGTAGTAAAATATCAAAGACCAAACCAGCCTGGTCAACACAAATTTTTTTTTCCCCATTTTTTCCCTGCCCCCCAGTACTTCTTTTAGGTTTGGCACTGGAGAAAGGTGTGCTCTGCCTGCTGATGAGCTAAGGGGTTCATTGTGCGAAATCATCTGCCTGTACATCTGACTTCTGTTGCTAGACTGTGACAACACACAAGGCAGATGCCTGATCCCAGACGACAAGGAAATCTGGATGATGCAGACCTTTGCTTTCAAAGACACAGAAGGCAACTGATGCTGTAATTGTTTCAAAAAGCAGAGGGGCAGTTCCTCACCACTCTTCCTTGTTTCTCAGGGCTCAGATTAGGGCCTCAGGAAAGACTGCTGATGCCAGCACAAGGGACAGGATCATCTACCTTTTCTTAAAGCTAGGGAGTTGCTTGATGAAAAGGCTTCTATTGTCAGCCCCCTCCATTAGGCTGCCGATCGTTCTCTAGCACAAAAAGACTTCTGTTCCCTTCCACAGCACTGAATTAGCAATTGCAGACAAACTGACTGACTGACGTGAGCAGTGGCTTGCTGGGCATTGCTGCTGCACCAGCAAAGTCAGTAGGAGCTTTTCATACTGCAGATAGGCTGTGTGAAGGGGTAGTGCCAGTTGATCTGTGATGTATCACGATGAGCCCATCTACCAGGAATACCTTGGTTGTCCTTATTAACAAAGACCGGCACAGATGAATCCCGAGGTGCACAGACAACTCAGTGATGCAACATTAATGAATGTGCACGTGGAAGGAAATTACCCTTGAAAAAAGCCATACCTCTATGCTGACAAGGGCTGGCGATGATGACTGACAGGTGTCATTTGACCAGTCATGCTTTAGAGTTACCTCCTTACCAGAGATGAACCCAAGCTGTGCAGTTTTGGTCCAAATCCACAGAGACAGCTGCTCTGAAAGATCAGGTCTTCGCCACTGTGTTGCAACCACATGAGTTACAGAGGACTATATGCAGTGTAATATCCCTCAGTCACAAAAAGTTGTAACAGAAGAAATATTTTCTTCTCATGTTCTTGACAGAGAGGAATCCTGTGTGATTAAACGCAACACGTAATCCTTAGGGTCAATAAATGGAGCCTTTGTAAATCCAGACAGAAAAATGCCATGTATCCTTGTTCGCTTGGCTGTAGCAGGTATAACCAGAGTTAAGGTTTACACTGATCATGGAATGAGAACCAGAGAATGCACTCTTAAAATCAGTGTTTGTTCAGAATAGATGATTGCTTGTGAAAGCCTCTACTACATTCAGCCTTTCCCACGCTTCTTGGGAGCCCAAGGCATAGGAAGAAAAACGATCATCGATAATAGAGCTGGAGCTGAGCTAATCTCATCTCAAATTTCATCAGTGTTTGCCTTCAGGATCTTTTGATGAAGCTCAAAACTGTGGAGCATGAATCCAGCGTGGATCTATTGTGTGTGAACTACTCAGGCTTTGGGAGGGATCTTTGAAAGTGAAAATGAAATGAACTGTAATTTGCTTGCCGACAAACATTGGTAGTCAAAGAAAAAATGTCCAGAGGCCTTTCAAAATAGACTGCTAAACCACAAAATCTTTGTCACTTACCTGTTTATTTCCAAAGCCTTGAGTGCATCACCATCTGGTGGCAGCAGAGAGCATCCAAGATCACTGTCAGAAAACCCTGAAACGTGTTGGTATCCATCAGCCCAGGAGGCAAATCTCTGCCCCTCTAGAGAGTTGAGACAGTAGACTTTGCCTTTGAGCATGAACAAGAGAAACTGATGAGCATTCCGCCATTATTCTGAAGTCTTCAGGCTGCATTTCTGATCCTGCCTGGGAGGGACTTTCTTTTCCTGTCTGACACAAACCTGCCCTTATGCTTGGAACAAGGAAAATCCAGTTAATAATAGAAAAATGCGATTCAGCATCAGGACTAGCTTGTCTGCAGGAAGGTTTGACATCTCTAGCTGCCTAGCACCCAGCCACATCAACCTCACATCTTGGATTTCTTTCAGTGTGAGTGCTGAACAGGACCAAGCCTGCTTAGTGCATTTGAGATGTGGAAATCAGACCCTTGGGTAGCCCCGACTATCACACACCAGTGATGGAGCAAGGATTGCAAGATATTTGGAGGTTCCCTGAAAATTTGGCATGGCCGGAGCAGGATATTGGTCATTGCTGTGTGTCAGATGAATGTAATTTAGGAAGTGCAGATTTTAAGTGCACTAAATATATTTCTTCTTTTCCTTATAATCTCATTTCAGATAGGCTGCCATATCTGTGTTTGTGTCTCACCCAAAGGGTTCCTGCCTTCTTTGTAAGTCCACTTAAAACCCTCAGCTTTGGCTCACTTACTAGTTCTTTGTTTCTGGGGGAGATCCGGACTGTATACTTCAGATGGACTTGCCAGAACCCTGTCTCTTTAAAGACACTCAGGGCAGAAGTTGTTAAATGCCAGGAAACTTCTTTCCCCTGTGGAAATACAGTCTGATCCCACTTGGCACTCCAGGTGAAAAAACATCTTCCGAAATGTTGTAAGTTTGTTTTAAGTAAGAGAGGGCTTGTGAAGATTCATTCACATGGCTGAGCTTGAAATAGAGTTCTAGTCTTCCCATTTTCATCCTGACACTGCCTAAATCTATTTCCACAACTCTTTTTACTTTGCCATGAATTTAAAATAAAAACCAAAACCAAACAAATAAATGATTCCAGGTTTCTTGGTCAATGGAAATTAGGAAAAGGACAACAGGAACAGACAAGGCCAGCTTATCCAGGGCACAGCGTGTTAACATCCTAACTGGTATTCAAGCATAATATTAATTTTTCACACTTGCATTAAAAAATCCCACCCAAAAAAAAAAATCGAACCCCAGCGAAGAATGATTCCTGCTGATAAGAAAATCACTGTGCTTAAATTCATTAATAGAATATGCTGTGGGATACATTTCAAAGCACGGGGTGAGAAATAAGCTCCCAAATCCCATTAAGAAATAACAGGATTCATGTGCATTCCTCCCATATATTAACTTTCCCCTCTGGAAACGTCTTGTGCTGAGTTGGTGCCATTTTTCAGGCAGGTGCAATGTTTTGCAGTTCCCACAGACCTCTCCAGATAATCTGCCAGCCTGAAAGCCATTCCCTATTCTCACTCAAGAATGGGGATTTTCTGATGCACGGATGAATGACGAGTTTGGCTGACAAATGTCATAGCTCCATGTTCTACTGGGATTCAGTCACACATTCTGCAGTGATGCCGTAAGCAGTTTGGTCCTGTCCATATCAGCAGTTAAAATGTTTTAAACACCAGCCAACAGAGACAGAAGAGATACCGGTTTTTAATAGCTGTTATCAGTAGTGGGTCGTTTTCTGAACATGACTTGACATACAGAGGTACAATTTGTGATGCTGAAGTCTTCGGGTAACTGGTTTGTATTGTCAGCGGGATCAGTTTTAATTAGCATTGTTGGAGGCTTTTCACCTTTTTATTGAAGGCAAGTTTTTGAAAATATGCCAGATCTTCACATTTGCCATTACTTATAAGAGTTTTCATGACTTTTTTGCTGTTAAAGGAATGTCGTATGTCAAATGTTAATTCACATAAAAATGGAGATGAAACATTACGGAAATATTTGCCAAAGAAATGGCAAACAGATCCACTTCAAAAAGTGGAAACAGTTTCATGAGACAGAAGGAGGCCAGGAGGGTCTCCAGGATCCCCGAAGAAGATACTTGTTGTGGCAAAAGGTGTTTATTTCAGTAGAATTGAAAGAACATGCAGTCCACTACGTGTTGCAGAAAATTTCCTAATACCTATAGAGAACTACTGACTTCCTGATAAAGAGTGTTAACCATAGTCATATGGAAGTATTTTTCTTGGTTTTCTGTTCAGCTTGTAATCAGTATTTATTTTTTCTATCATGGTAGGGCCAGCAAGGCACAGTTGAAAACGACAACCCTTTTATGCTGTTTATGAGTGTAATAAAAAAATCTGCTTCCGGGCATTCAGAATTTATAGGTGTGATACAGTCACAAGATGTAAATATGAAAAACCAAATGTGACAATGGGTGAAGAGTGAAGCAAGGGTGAGTCTGCAAATGCGCCAGTGAATTTACTACCTCATATAATAATGACGTTGCATGGAGTTTACGCGTTGTTTAATGTTGGATTTTAAGATGTTTACAATGGCACATAATCACCAGAATAATTGTGTCCTTGAAAATGTGCAGTAGTGCTGAATCCATTATTGCTATTTTTTTTATTTTTCTGTAAAAACATGCATTATTTAAACGAACGCTTCATTTAGAAAAGTGGATTGGTCCCTCATGTCGGACCTCATGTTTTTATACATTGATTGATGACCAGTCTTGCCAGTGGACTGAGAGAGATCCACATTTCTCAAATGCAGTCTCATAGAAACTGGGAAATGAGCGGATGGAATTTAGACCAAAGATCTGGCTGTTTTCCAGGAGCAAATACATGGCAAGACACGTTGCCAGTTTCAAGAGAGAGGCTTGAAATGGAGAAAGAAACGCGAAACGTTTGGACAGAGAGGGGTGGGGTCGTGGGGGGAATCTTCATTTTATCAATGATCCCACTCCCCTCCCTCCTGCCCTGCTCCATTTCTTGTTTGCTTAAAAGCAGTTGCCAGTGTTTGTTGAATAGTGTCAGCACAGAAGGGATGCAGCCACTGACCTGACTGTAAGGCAACAGCGAAAGGTTAGTAGAATTACTCTTGTACTGCAGACTTGTATTAATAGTTGTATTGTGGTGATGTTGGCACAAACTCTGCAATTAAATAAGTTGTTGGCACTCTTCCCTAGGTTAAATTACTACTACTGTTCCCCCTGCTTGCAAGTCAATGAATACAACACTTTTGGGGAGGCAAGTTCAAACATTTTTGTTCTTTTGGGATTCTGCACATTTCTGATTTCAAGCTAAGAGGTTTCTGCTGGCTTTCCAAGTAGACCTCTGTTGTTCTGTCTCTGCAAACAGCCCGTGCAAACTAATGCTGGAATAACCAAGCAGGGAAGGAGGTGGGTGAGGGGGAAAGACACAACAAAAGACTGATGTAGAAACAAATGCCCTTAGAAGGTCCTAGTTTTCTCTCATGCCCCGACTCTCGGATGTTTCTTAGCACTGGGCTATTGTTATAGAGGATTAGGTTTCCACCACAGCTTCATCAGGGGCAACTTACCCTTTTTATCAGCCTAGAAAGACAGCCACAGACATGGGGGGGTATCCCCACCTATCCTTGCCCAAAAGTGCAAAGCAGCCAATTTTTCCAGCCCAAGGCCCTCTTCCCGCTCCTGCTTTAGTCTATGGCAAGTGGGTTTGGCCCAGGGGCCCGCACACTGCTCTGTGCTGTTCTGCAAGGGCCACTCAAAGCAATACACCTTCCCAGTTGTGCTTGCCAGAAAGCTTCATATTTCCAATTTATTAATGGTTCCTTTTACTTTGGGAAAGGGATTCCTTGTGCTTCTTCCCAAGTCCCTCTCTAATTTAGCAACAGATGTTGGCCTAACACGCAGCACCTATATCTTCACCTGTTCACTAGGGGGTAGATCTAAAAATCGCTGTTCACTGGCATATCATAGCTTTGTTTTTCTATGGTGTTTTCAGAAAAGCGAGGGAGCCAACTGCAGTCTGACTTCCTCACCTACATTAAGACTAAGACTAAGACACAGTCCAGTCCTGTGGGGTAGCAAACTTCCGAATTGCTTCCGTCTCTGTTTCCCTGTGGCCAGCATTCAAATGCAGCAAGACTGTGGGGAGACTGTGCTACTTTCTGTATGAGTTGAGAAAGTTGTACGTATAGTGGTTTTCTAAGAAACTGGTGGTATACAGAAAAATGTCTAGGGAGAACCTCAATCTGTGGTTTCCTTAAGACGTCAATCACCAGATGTTAATAACGAACTTCATTTAGAGGTTTCCCTGTCTACCAGTGACATGATCTATGGCTTATATCAATGTTTAATGGAGATTGATAGGGAGTGGGCCACTAGCACATCAATAGAAGTTGGAGGTTAGGAGAAAGGAGTAAGCAGAAACAAAAGTAGGTGCGCTTGAGTAACTCTGTGTCTCTACGACTTCTTGTGTATCTCATCAGCTGCTAAAACAAAAGGTTCCTTTGCTGGATGGAGCTGAAGAGAACCAGGGTGAGCATCTATTGTTCTATATGTTTTATTATTCTCGGGCTGTGATCTTGTCAGCTCTCATCAGCTTAACAGGTTGGACTGTGTCACTTCTTGGATGGGAGACTTTGAAATGCGATGAGGAATGACACAAAGTAGTTCAGTCCATAGCCCTGCTCCCTCCGAGTCAATGCTGAGTCACTGACCCACCAGAGTTTGAGGTGGAGAGGGTGTGATAGCGCTGCTCTATGAGACGTTCTGGCATTGGTGGTGAGATATTATAGAAGGTCAGTCGGTGGCATATTTTAATAGAAAAAAAATATGTGATCCTATGAGCCAAATTCTGTTTGGGGTAAATTGCATACCAACACCAGCACCATCATAATTTTTTCTTGCTCTAGAGCAGCTAAGAGTTGCAGGTAGCTGTTGTGAGATGCTTTGGTAGCAGATGGCAGTGCCTGCAGTGCAATAGTTGTATTTTTATATATATGTGTGTGTGTGTATGTGTGTGCGTGTGTGTCAGCTGAGGGTGCGTGTAGTTTGTAATCCCATAAAGTACCAGGATGAAAAAAATTCATGCTTTAAGATGAGTCAGAATATATGCTGGAGTATAGAACTGAAAGGTTCTGAACTGAATCTGGATTTGGAGGGGTCCCAGCACACCAATTGCATTCTCTTCTCTTGGCTTAAATCCGTGTTTTATAGGCAGTGAGAAAGAACTAGCCATTAGCACAGAAAACAGAGATGTGAGAGTTAGGGATAAAGGAGTAAATACAAAAATTCAATGATTGTATAATAAGC
>SAYO01026499.1:127587-162130 GCA_004023745.1 Recurvirostra avosetta | reverse complement strand
AAAAAAAAAAGAGGGAGGAACTGTGTGGATAAAGTAGAATTCATTACTGCTACAGAAATAAAATATGGTGGCCTTTTTCTTTGAGTTCTGAAGAAAAACATGTATGATGCTGAACAGCCACGTGACTTCTTTATTAGATCCTGGGTCAATTTTGCCTCCTCCATCACTCCCACAAAAGCTATCTGATTCATCAAATTCATCAAATATAATGCACATAGGAATGATTTCCCGAGGCCAGTGCTTTAGCTGATGTAAATCAACGCATTGATCCTACTGGAATGACACCAGGATCTCAGCTGAAAAATTGGCCTGTGTTTTTCTTTCACCCTTTCTTTCTCTGGAGTGAATAATGTGTCCCTAAGGTACAAAACTAATTACTGTAGGCATATTGCTCTCTCACAAATGAAAGCCTCGGGAATTCAGGTAGGCAGGGTTAGGCGTAAAGCTCAGGCACAACCTTCAGCAAAATTTTGAGAGAAAATAATTTTCCAGCTGTCTATCAGACTAGGTATTTTGGAAAATTCACTTGCAATAGTTGCAGTGGGATTTTCCTGCCTTACCCTGCTCTTTGAGGAAGGAAGTCAACAAGACCAGAGTAGGGTGCCCTGTTATATCTGTTCTTAGAAAGCTGGCTTTTGGGATAGAAATTCAGCAGGAGGAAAGCAAGAGTAGAAGTGACACGATCTTGTAACAAAATTTCATGTACTGCTTCAGCAGTACATTCAACCTCTGAACTGACATTTCAGAGAGGAGGAGATAGGAAAAAAAATGCAGAGAAACTAATAAACTCATCAAGTCATTCAGTTGAGTGAGTTCTTTTGCCACCCAGAGAAAAAGCCACACAGGTTTTCTTCAGAGAGGAGTCTTTCCTTTGAAAGGGCAGGTTTGGCAAGGAGCGCTTCTCATTATCGTCCCAAGTGAGAAAGAAGAAATATCTGTTGGCTGACATTTGCTTAAAGATCAGCCACTTCCATGTTTGCTTGTGAGATTGGAAGGGATCACAAAAGAATTTGATTAAGCAACAGTGTGGATACTTACATTGTTGGAAAAATGGTTCCAACACTGAAAGTTTCATAGACTGTACTATGGATGGGGTGTCTATACAATGCAAAAAGCTTCTGTAAAGAATGGTATTAGACAAGAATATTTTGTAAGAACCAGTGCAATAGAATGCACTGAGAATCTGGTTTGTATAATGAAACATGGTAATAAACGTCAAGTCAATGTTTGTGCTATTCAGCTCTTGCTGTTTCATGCACTTTTTATTCTTAACGTTGAGGAGAAAAACCAATAGGTTATATATTTAAACTCTATCCTCTTTTCTGCTGTATTGATTCTGAATGCCTAGATAATTTATAGGGACTCTCAGCCTCTCGTTTCTGCTTGCATCTGCTTTATTCTTAACAAAGGACAATTTGACCATATAAATCTCACGTTTGTGTATGCTTGCATGTCTCAAGTCATTACTCTCAGGGTTTGTGTAGGTATAAACTTGCATGATGCTTAATAGAGTATTTGAAATCTGATTATAATAACTGCTTGTGGTCTGCTTTATTAGCAGACAGTATACCTCTATGATTCTTTCTCCTCCATGTGAGAAGGTGAACAAGCAGTATCGAGTATCAGCGTTACCATTTATTCTATCTACTGTACATCTTAGCCTGACACTTCAGACAAAAAGATGGAATTGCCAAATGCGTCAGCTTTCTCCCGAGGCCTTTGAGTGCTGGAAGGGCTGTTGGTGGAGTTGTGCAGAGAGCAGACAGTGGGGGATGAGGGTGCGTGTGGAGGTGAAATGGCAATTGCAGGATGTTCCTTAGTGTTTCATATTTGTCCTTGAGCACTTGTGAAAGCTACTGAGTAAATATCATCTGGGAGAAGCAGAATCCAGGCTCCACAAAAGGTGTTTGTAAATCGTAATTTCATGGTGCTCAGAGAATAACAGTGGGAGAATGAAGCTGGCGGGAGCTTGTGCTTTCTGATGAGAGAAGGAGGTAGTTTGCTGGGTAACTAAGATCACTGGAACTGGCAAGTTCTCTTTTGGTTCTTTTTCTTAGCTTTCTACCAACTTGGCTGGTATTGGATTTCTTCTTTGCCGATTGCAAGCTACCAAGGATGTCAAATGCTGCTGTGATGTTTGCTGTTCTGGCATAGTCTTCGGTCTCTGTGGGCATGGGAAAACCTAATCTGATGAAAGCAGTTGTTTCTTTTTATGTATGAGGTTCAAACATGCCAAGAAAAGGAGCTGGGTGGTCGTACAG
Source organism: Recurvirostra avosetta (assembly GCA_004023745.1). Classification (NCBI taxonomy): domain Eukaryota; kingdom Metazoa; phylum Chordata; class Aves; order Charadriiformes; family Recurvirostridae; genus Recurvirostra; species Recurvirostra avosetta. The sequence continues at coordinate 159,869 of SAYO01026499.1, read as the reverse complement.
ATACATTTCTGGCCTAGGGGAACCAGAATAACTCCAATGCCTTCGAAGTCCTGTTAACGTGACCTGGGGAGCTGAACTCTATATGCTGTATGGCTTTAGTTCCCTGAACCCAGTGAACCACTTGAATACAGTGAATCCTATGGCCAACTTCTGAACCTTCTCCTGAGGTAATGGAGCTACACAATGCAAGAACCACAATGTGGCCTATGTTTTTGGACTGATAAGGAAAATGTTGTGTTAACTGTTTTTAATGCATTTTCCTATCACATTAGGTGATCTGGATGCATTTGTTTCTTCCTTGTCAATCAGATAGTCAAATTCTGATTTTAGAAATGTGTTTTGTTCTCATAGTACTTTAAGATCTGTAAGAAAATATTGATACATGTAGTATTTTGGTGCCTAACTCCAAACTGAAGTCACCTGCATCCATTTGGGAACCTGGGCCTTTATACTGCTCTGCATTGGTTTCTGCTCTGTACTTCCTGCATGAAAGAAGCATTTATGAGAATATGAGATACTACACTATCTCCAAAGTGGGCAGACATCTAAACATACTGTGAGTATTTGGGCAAAAGCCATTGTTTTAAACAGTAGTTTTTAAACCAAAGCACTAGGGTTGCAGGTTTGCCAGTCTTAATTTTTTATTGGGCCAAGGAAAAGCCATATTTGAAGTTGTAATAAACCTGCAGGTTATGTGGCGGTATTTCAGTCTGCCTTATCAGTCCAACTGGCATTTGTCTTCCAGTTCCAAAAATATTATTGTGATGATGATGTGTGAAATGGAAACAAGACAATTTGTGTTTCAGACACGCCAAACTGGCACTCAAACCAACTTACTCTAACTCAAAGGGAACAGATCTGACATGGAGACCATTCAGTGTAAACAGCAGCTACAAAAGAGCAGTATGCCTTTATTTTCTGATCACCGTAGGTTAACAACTGCTTGTTAGTCCCAAGGTGTTCTCTCCTTCCCCAAGTCCATTACTTTGGAAAGGAAATGGGTCTTGCCCTTAATACTGAAATTAAGATTTTTGATCACGAATGACAGTAAGTGATGAAGCGTGCATTACGAGCTATTAAAGCTTTGTTGGCAAGCGTCAGGGCAAAATTGCTTAGAGGCTGTGAGCACAGGAATGGATGATAAGAGTCTTTTCATTTATTAATCACTTTAGTTCACATCTGAAACTCAGCCAGCTGCAAAAATAATCAGCTCTGGAGAATGGACACATAGAGCAGAACACGGTCAGCTCATAGCTTGGTCGTGACATCTGCATTTTACTACTTGTACTTCAGGAGGCTTTGCCAGGTTTAATGACTCCGGACAATGCTGATAAAATGTTCATTATATGCGGAAGTTTATTAGATTAACTTACTAGGAGGCATTTTGTGGAGAACTTCAGTGAGACACTGCCAATCCTGATACTTCATGTTTTAAATTGCGTATTAAGTGTTTAACTACAAAAAACTACAAAAAATGACCAGTAGTTGGATGCTGAAGCTAAAAGATATGATTAGAAACAAAGGGTAGCTTCTTCTTTGTGAAGGGATATTTATCAGTGAAACAATTTACTAAGCATCTACCACAGCAGCTGCTTAATCCTTGGAAATTTTGAACTGAAGGTGAGATTTTATTTTTATTAAAAAAAAAGTTTCAGATTGGTTTATGCAGGGATCAGTTAATCATGAACCTGTGTTATTATGCTGAATGTTTGCAACTGCTTTTTCTGGCAGCATAATCTAGACATTTCTCTCATGGGGTTTATGGGGTTTACAGACCTGACCAACAAACTGCAGGAAAATTGTAGGAGTCATTTACATCCTTGCAGAAGCTGTTACAAGTTCATAAAGCAAATGTGATAAGCCTATAACTAGTTTCTCAGGGTCACAGGTCTTAGAATCGTAGAAAGGCGTTACTTCAAAGACTTTCTGTGGACAAATTTTCAAGTGATTTGCACTCACAAGTGATTTGTGCTTGCAAGATTTTCTAAGAGTTGCTCAGCACCCACCTTACTAGTACTTCTGGGCAGGAAGGTGATGGTCACCAGGATTCAGTGTTTATCACTGCCAGGTACGGCTGGACTTTTTCTGACAAAAACTGCTGTAAAGTATTTGTTCTTAGAAACTGAATCAGATTCTTTTCTGGCTTCCTACCATCCCTCTAGCTATCTTGGGATTGATAATGTCTGCTCTCAGTATCTTGCAGAAAAAGGAAGGTAAGGTCAGGAATCAAACTGTTAATCTGTTTGAGAGGTGAAATCAGAAAAGTTTAAAAAAACTCTTATTGCATGCTCACATTTAATTTATAAAACAATGAGCGCAGTGTCAAGGTGGCTGTATTTAGTGCTATGGCTGTGTTGGTGCTAAGAGAGCGCTTGCTCTCAGGAGAGCAGAAGGGAGCATGATTTGCTCTCAGGAACATCTTACTCTAGGCATAACTAAAGCACAGAGCAAGAGACAGTCCTGATCACAATGGAAATGTCACTTAACAAAAGGGATGGAAGAGAAAAGCAGACCCAGGAAGTAATGCTGTTTGGTTTGTAACAGTGCTCATTTGATATCAATTCCATAGTGTTAGCCTCTAGATGATTCAGTTTCTTACAAAAGGTATGTGTGTTCAGGGGTCTGCACTAGACAAAGTTGCCAAAGGTTTTAACAGCTGCACTGTACTCTTGATTTGCCAATATCTGAGACTTCTTTATTTGTTTGAGAGTCAGAAGAAATAGCTGTGATTGCTTTTAACACCTTTTTAGCTGTCAGAGCCTATCTGAGTTCTAGAAGTCTTCAAGATTTAAATCCCCTGTAGCCCATGGAGATGGAGGTGGCAATAGATGCCTTTGATAGACTGGTAGACCGGATAGCCGATGCTGTGAAGCACGTAAACTCTGACAGCCTAGCAGGAGGAGTATGTTCATGTGGGGAGAGGAGTGCATCTGCAATCACATTCAAGAAAGTAGTTGACAGATACTGGTCAGCCACATACAGCTCTCCTTGTACTAAGGTTACCCTTGCTGCTACTTGGAGTGGAGGGCGAAGGAGAGGATTTAAAACATTTTTGTTCATTAAAGTATGACAAAAGACCTTATTCTGCCCAGGCATACAGCCCACAAAGCTGTTTAGGGACTGAAAGAATCAATTGAGGCGATCCAGCGGTAGCAGAACAAAAGATCGCGGCCAGTGTAATTAGCTAAGTACTACGTGCTGTTCCTTCAGCCCCCACTTAGTTAATCAATCATGACACTGAGTGACGATAAGTATTTCAGGCCGTCGGCTGAGTGAAAAACATCTCTTCCTTTGATAGGCAGGCTGAGATCATACACTGGCCGCAATCACCTGGGCTCCTCTGAAAGCCACGTCTGCGTCGTGCTCTTTATAATGCGTACATTTTATCGATAATTGAAACCAACTTCCCAATAGATGGACATCTAAACCGAAGGCAGTTCTCATGACAAATGGTGACAATACCAGTGGCAAGTATAGAGGACCGGTTTCGCAAGAGCTCTGTAGCCAGTGGAAGTCCTCTGAAGTGAGGGGTGTCTCAGTGGTTTATGCCAGCTGAGGTGCTGCCTGGGGGAGACTGATGGCTGAAATGTAGTCACTTAAAAGGACCCTTGCAAAAGGAGTAGGGAAAAAGGAAGCGTTCCCTAAAAGGTAAGTTGAATTGACCTACCAGGGACGGTTTTGGTCCCTCAGGGTGCAGCAAAAGCACTCAAAAATGTGGACTCCCTCAGTATTTAGGTAGATAGCACAAAGCTGAGCGCTGTAGCACACATTGTCACGTGCCTCAGCTGCGCCAGCCATCCTGTTGCAGCAATCGTGAGCTGGTGGCAGTGGAGAGCACGAGCACTGTAAGAAACTTAATTCTTTGTCCCCAGAGCTGCTAGTTAAACAAGCCTGACTCTGGTGCAACAAGGCCTATTAAAATGCATCTCTTTGTCTTACTATTTCGGGAGGAATTCTAGTGAGGAAGGGAGGAGGGCAACTTTATTATATCTAGCTTCTCTTCCACCAAGACTGGGATTCCTGAGTGAATTTCTAAGGCAAAGGAAAGATAAGCAAAAGGGCAACCTGGAAGCTAAACATTGGGGTTCAGTTTTGGGGTCAGTTGCAGGCTGTTATATACAGTCAGCAAATCCCTCAATCTGCCCACACTTTCACCTGATAAATGGATAGCATAGCACTCCATCCCTATCTATGCTTTGCATATTTTTTAGCTCTGTGAAGCCATACACAAGCATACTGTTCCAGCTGTAATTTTGGTAGGTATCTCTAGGATCCACTGTTGTGCCAACAGTAATGGTCAAGAGGTCGCCACCATCGCTGTACTGTTTTCATACATAGTGAGAAACTCTGTATTTTGGCTATCCATGTGATTAAAGCATTAATACTTGCCCCAGTAGGGGCCAAAATGCAGGAGAGAATCAAACTGCTAAGCCTGTGTTCGAATCTGGGGGTCTGTCCTGTCAGCAAAAGGGAGATTCAACAAAAAGAAGGTCAGCTGGCTCTAGTCCTAATTCAGCTTGAGGAACAGATGCTGGGATTTTTACTGTAACTGTTGCTCTGTGCAGCTTTTCAAAGGGCCAGCACTGTACATTTTTAATTATTATGTTGGCAAGGATGAGAGTAAACAGCGGCAGTTCAATATTAGCGTTCACAAAAGTCTCTGCTGGGACAGCTGGGAAGTCAGACTGACAGCTCTAAGGTTTGTTGTCCCATTTCCTTGGGGCTTTGCTCTTCTCCCGCCGGGCCCTTTGAACGTGATCTGAAGTCTTTAAAGCTCATCCAAGCTTTTCACATGTTCAACACAGTCTGTTTCAATACAGACTGCTTTAACTTACCAGGTTAAAGACACTCCCTCTGAGAGAGAGGGTATCTTTAAAAATTATCCCCTCCATGAAACATCCTGCCATCGACCTAGTGGATATGAGTTCAGGGTCAAGTCACAGGCCCTGCTGCTCTCACTCTGCGTGGTACCTTGCTCTCTGGGTAGTGCTGGTGGAGGAACCATTGAAGGGCTGTGGCGGTGCTTGGTGTGAAGAAAACTGGGAAAAATCTTTCCCAAAATTTAGATCATAATTTAAGTTCTGGAGGTTTTTAATGCATAGGGTTAGCGGCACAGCTGACAGCAATAGAGTTAGACTTGTGAATCACTGCTCACTGCTTGTAGGATTAAGCCAGGCCTAGCATGGACAGGGGTTGCTTTCTGAGGCACTGGATTGGACAGTTCCAGAGAGGAGGCTGCAAATTTCAGGGTTCAAAGTGTGGGTTTGCTTTGCGTTTGGAAGCCTTGAGGAACAGTTGTTGCTGGCCATCTTTAGTCATAGTGAAATACCCATTCCAAGCCCTTTTACGGTGGGAGGACTTTTTATCTGAAAAATACTTCTGTATAAGCCTCATCCAAACCCCATTAAATGGAAAAGACATATATTGAATTTAGCAATGCTTGGTCAAGTCCCCAGCAGGATATTTGTTAAACTAATTCCAAACAGCCCGAGCAGTGTCTGCCACAATATTTCTGCCTTGAGGTTTCGAGTGTACTTTTTGTTCTTTCCTCTTAGAACTTTTACGCAATCTTAAACTTTTCTGCAGCTTGTTTGACTCAAAGCTGTTGTTGCAAACTTGTTTGCCACATTTTCATCATTCGCAGGACCTATTTTTAAATTCCTCAAAGATTCCTTAAGTGAGAATGATATCCCAGAGAACTGTACAGGATGCTGTGGGTATGGCAACTGATCTCAGGGACGCTGCGGAGCGACTTGGAGCTGAAACAGTTGACCTCCTCCTTGAAGCGGCGAGGAGACCATAGCGAAACAGAATGTAGTTACCTTCACCGGAATTTGGCCAGCGTCCCAGCTGCCACTAATGCCTCTGCTCTTACAGGAATGTCCTGGGATTTTCATTAATGTATGATTCAGCTTATAAAAACATGTGCCTGCTGCCTTAGCCCCTGGAGCTATGGCGATCAAAGAAATGCGATTTAGCCAATGTGTAGCGACTGGCTTTAGCAGGCACATTCCCTTCCTTTCTAGTTATTTCTGCTCCCCTCCCTTTCTTTCTCCTCCACATCCCCAAGATGCAAGAGTAAATTTTCCAGTGCGTTGAGTAAATAGCACATGCAGTGAGCCCCTGTGCCCTATTCGGGTAACATTTTGAGCATACAGTCTTCGTGTAGCTGCACGGTCACAAAAGCGTGCTCTGTAAAATCAATCAAATGGATTTCAGAGGGGAACCATCTCTGAGAAGGCCTGATCCTGGCTGTCAGAGTGACTTACCTTCTGCCAGGGAATGAGGCCCCCGTGGATGCTCTTGACTGCTCCCATTGTCTGTGAAGCAGAAATACGGTTCTTTGGTGCTTAAGACTGAAACCAAGAAAATGAAAAAGGTTGTGCAATATTCAGATGTACAGTGATCCCTGTACCCAGTCCAGCTGAGCTCATACACATTCATACGTCACCTTGTGTCTTTAATGCTGATACCTCTGGGACCCAACACTACGTGCAAGAATAGAGGAGACTAGCAAGTCAAAGGGGCCTTCTCACGGTGCAGGAGTTAGGTCGCTTTTTGTGCGCTGCCCTAGTTTAGGTATAAAACTGGAGTAAGCCTAGCAGTACTCATGGAAAACATGCCTTTGTAATCCAATTCTTTCCTGAGATCAAGGGCCTTTCGCTGCCGCTGGCCAAACAGGTCATTTCACATTGCCCTTGTTAGTGGGAATCTTGTAGTTGTTTGTCCTATCAGTTTATTTTCAATGACATTTTTGGAAATGGGAGAGCAGCAAAAAAATTGGAGAACTGTGAGAAACCAGGAAATGGTACCAAGTTGATGACAAGGCAGGAAAGGAATGCACATTTTCAGTTTGTATTTGAGATGCTTGCGATGGACTCTTCCCTGGCACATATGGTAGAATAAGAATTTGAAACCCTTAGTCTAGAAAGGCATTTATGTGTCATACTGGTGGGTATAAGCCCTGCATTTTAGATGCAGGGCAAGGTGTAAATATAAACTTCCACAAAGTTAGCAGCCATCTGGACTGAATATTGAGGTTTGTTTCCACACAGAAAACAGTTTCAAAAGACCAGCTTAAAATCAAGAGCTCTCTGGCATGCAGGAAGGAGGAAGACAGTGGGCGATGTACCTGGTGTTTTTCCAGGTATGTTTACCTTATCCATCTCCATGGCACCTGACAGCATCACTGGCTCTGAAAACTTGGACATGCCTAAACCTGAACTGCGGCTAAATTCATTTATGTGTCTACTGCACCTAAAAATAGTTTTACCAAAAAGTGTTTGGCTTGATAAATGAATAAGCTTGGAAACACAACTCTAAATCCCTTTCCCTAAAAGAGGGGCTTGATAAGACAGTTTCAAGAAAGATGTGTCTACTTCAGAGGATTCAAGCAGGGAGAGGGATAGGTGCTGTGCACATATCTTAATGAACTTCAGTGCTGCTAATACAACTGGGACAGGACGAAATAGAGCAGAGTCTAACTGCCTGAGCTGTTAAGTTGATTTTCTGGGGCATATTCTGGAATCTGAGCTCCATGCTCTGCCCTGCACATCCGTATGAGCTGCAGCTGTTTGAGAAGCTTGTGTCTGCTGAGAGAACTGTTGAGCTGGGGGAAAAACTGCTTCCTTCTTGAGAGGATAAAGGCTGGACCTTGGGAAAATAGACATTGTACTTTATAAGGACTAGGAGCTCTTCCCATGCATCATCTGTCAGGATACCTGTAAAAGAAACAGAGAGCAGGCTCTACCATCTTTGCTCTTACTATTGTGAGAATGGCTTTCCATCACCCACATCTGAAGGGATTTTTTGAAGGTAGAAGAGAATAAATGTGCTTCCTTGTGTAGTCCCAGCAGTTTTTTTCATTATTAGTGTCCGCATCTGCAGTGTAAAATTAACTGAAAGGTTCCTGGATTGCTATGAAATGCCTTGCTAATCACTAGCTAAGCCTGCTCTTATCGTCTTACTTTAGAAATTGCTCCAGCATTTTCCTGAGCTGGCGAAAAACCCTCCCTGCGCAAGTTGAAGACATTTAAGCTGACACGTGGGCAGGGGATTTGGGGGTGCACTTGGCTCCTTGGGCACTAGTTAAAGAATTGACATGGAGTACAAACAAACTTAATTCACTGCTTATTGAAATGAATGTTATCCAATGTTTAGTAGCCTAAGGTGCTTTCAGGACAAACTGATAGGGAACATGCTCAGAACCACAAGGTTAAGGTTACTATCAGCAAAAATGTTAGAGAGCTGCAGAGCAAAGAGAACACAGAGATCATGGCTGGTGGAGCGGGAAGGATGGAAAGATATCAGCCAGACAGGCTGAAGAGGTCAGGACCCCCTTTCTCTCATTTTGTAATTAAACAGAGGACTGCAGCCTTCCCTAGTGAGTCTGACTGGGTTTTCAATATCTAAATTAAGAAGTAAGGTAAATGCCACTGTTTAACAGTTTATTCTTGCTTTTCCATACCTTGAAATTTATTCATGCGTCTACCTTTGAGCCTTTGAGATGTTCACTCTGTCTTAAGTGCAGCAACTGCTCTGTTTTCACAACAACAGTAATAATTGAATGGCCTGTCAGATTAACGTGCCGCTCATGCATAAATCATGTTACTGAAAACAGAACTACCCATAGGTTTGACAGGTGAAATTCAGATTTAGGATTGAGCACACAGGGTTTCATTCCTCTTCTCAATAACACTACATGAGCTGCTCTTTTAACCCATCGTTAGAAAAGTATCCCTCACAGTTGAGTCCCACCAGCTACAAACGAGATAGTAGCTCAGAGAAAAGCAGTTATTCCTTGAATTTCGAACTGCCGCAGGGTGGCAGCAGGGGACAAGGATAGGGACTGCAGGGTGAGGGATTTGAACAAACCGATCAAAGCTGCGTATCTCCCTCGCAGAGTTTATTGCTCCATCTCCCCGCTGCTCCCAGTAAGACCACGAAGCCCTGCAAGACATCCACAAGGCCTGAGCAAGGACAGGCTTTTCGGTTCCCGTGCTCTTTCACAGTTAGATAGCCCGGTAGGACCCTGTGTAGGAAAATGCTCACGCACAGCTAAGACTTGCTTTCACGTGGATTTGTGGTGAGTAGGTTCACAAACGCTCAGCTAGCCTGTCCTGGCACAAAGTCACAGGATCATGTGCGTATGCAAGTAGGTGTGCCTAGCAGTAGGTGGATGGTGGTCAGAAGTACGTGGACATTTTGATCTTTAAGGTATTAATTCTTCCTGTATGAAATTGAAACTGCTTGCTCCACTCTATCCTGTGCTTTCAACCATTTTTGAGTATTTGATTGTGATTCTTAACTTTCTGGAGGTTATGATAGTGTCACAGAAAATGTTGCCAGGGAGTTCTTTTCATGGGTCGATTTGAGGCGAGAAGAGTCTCGTAGATGGTGCCATGAAGTGCTTTTCACATGAAAGCTGGTCCTGCGGATAGCCATGCCTTTGTACAGTGTGCTCCCGTGCTCCAGTGCATGGGGGACCAGAAGCAATACATACTGCTGCACAAATGCCCATTTTTAAAAAATAGCTGCTGCACTTGGAACTGTGGAGCATCTCAGCAGCAGCACTGAGGATCTCAGAGAAATAGTCTTGCTATTGTCTCCAAGAGGCTCTTTCTTCAAGAAAGAGCTAAAACACACTGGAGGTGCAGTGGGGAGAAGGGGGCAGGGAGGAACGCTGACAAGCTGATCTGTAGGCAAGGAAAATGAATCTCCAGGGCTGTGAGCCTGGCATCTTTCATGGGCACTAAATTCACTTGAGAAGACTTTTTAATAATTATAGAAGGCTGGGGGAGTACAGAAAGGGTTTGCCAAGTGTGATGTGATGACAATGGCTTGGACCATAAAATTCCTCTTTTGTACTGGCACCGTCACTCCAAGCTGCACGCTGTTGCCATTATCTGGTCCGAGGGGAGTTCTCGCTGCGTTATTGTGGAGCGTGTGTGACCTGGCAGTGAGTCAAAAAACATCGAGCTGCCGTGCTGTGATGAACCGGCCCAGCTACTTCTGGAGAGTCCGTTAGCATTTCCTTCTCATTACCTAGGGATGCCATCGGTACTCTCTTGCCCTAAAGGACACATCTCTTGATGTTGATCTGTGTTTTAATTGCTGTTGGCCGCTCTAAGCTTCGATCTTCAAAGAGTCCCTAAAAATTTTGATGTCTGATTCTCATTAAAATGAGTGAGTAGTGAATACCTAAATCCCTTAGGCAGTTATTGAATGCCTGGCAAGAGCTCCAGTCGGTTCATCAAGCATGGCTCTGCTGCATCATCTGTTTTTTTTCCTCCCAGATACAGACTGTTTAATGGTTATTATTTTGTATTAGTAGGCTCAGGGAGGAAAGAGGAGCATGATTAAGAAGAGAATATAGGGCAAAAGAAAGGGAAATTGTAGCACAATGAGGGAGAGGACAACCACAGCAAATAGAGAAGAATGAAAACTATGTAGACAAGTGGGGAACCAGAAATATAGATGGAAGGACATCCAAGAGCAGTTCCTCTTGGTTGTAGAACAGGGAAAATTGTCATGAGAGAAAATGGCTTAATGCTGGGGACATGGTAGAAATATTAAAGGGGGTAGTCTCATTTGGCATCAGTACAGCATGACCTGGCAGTCAGAGTAGAGAGTGCAACTCCAGCGCTAATGTGTGATTCTTTCTGTGACCCTGGAAAAGTTACACAAACATTGCTTCTGTTTTTATTCCTCTCTAATTTAGGAACAATACTTCCTGCTGTCTTCCCATGCTGTTGAAAGGTCAAATTAGCTAATGGAAGGAAAGTTCTTGAGGATCATTACTACTGTTGTCATTACTATTATTATTGCTATTTGTATCAGGTATAATGGAAGTGTTAATATTGGGGAAGGGAAATAAGGGAAAGAGAAGTGGCAAAGATCAAAAGCAGTAACTGGCCATGCTGGGGCCAAGGATCTGTCTCCAGGAGAGATAAGTACTACCGGTTCCAGGAGCCAGAAAATCCCATAGTTTTAGTTTACCTAATTTATGGAATTGCCTGATTGAAGGGCAGATTTGCTTGTCATTTCTGTTTTGAATTCATGTGAGCAATATGCCAAGGCAGGAAGTTCACTGTCTAATCATGTGGTGAAAAAAACCCTCAACGACTGTACTTTGAGAGCCTGCTGGTTGTCGTCTTTCTTCTCCAAACCGACCACAGGTGCACACATCTCAGCCGTATTTTCTTACGTGGAAATATTTTCCAGTTTCCCCAAAAAGACACAATCAAAAGAAAGTCTCATGGCAGTTGGTCACCCTGTCGAGCTACAGTCTCTAGGGGTTATGGCAATATAGGTCATAACAGCAAGTATAGAAAGTAGTACAAAAGTCTGGGACGACATGTAAAGCGTCCTGTAAAAAAGGGCACAAGGCAGTGGTATGCAACAAGGATTGAAAGGCCAGTTCCAAATGTTGTCATTTGCTCCTTGTTTTTAGAACAGACAGGAGGGAGATTAACGAAATAACTAGATTTCCTATTATGGGGGTTCCTGTGATGCTAGGTTTGGCTTTCCCCAGGCTTGAAAAATTGTCCTTGGAGTAGGTAACAAATACAATTTTGCAGACGCATCTCCGACTGGTTTGTTTTTCTGGATGGCAAGGACAGGAGGAGGGAGGGTACATAAGGTCATGCTGTGAGAAGAGAGTATGCAAAGCAAAAGAAACTGCCAACAGCAAAATAATGATAACATGTTCCTATGCCTATGCATTTGCACTCAGTGCAAAAGGTGACGTTTCTTGAGGCGGGCCAGTCCTTGCACATTTTACGTTTTGGTTTGTGAGTGAATGTTGGTCCATGACATCCCACAGTTTGAGGGATACACTGCCGCCACCAAGAAGGGCTGTCTGGAGATGGTATGGGGGGTCTGTATACGTGCCTATGGAAAGGATTAGGGAGCAATTGATGTCATTGACTGAAAATCCTTGGGTTTGCAGGGTTCAAACAGTCCCTTAACAGTACCATACCTCAGTTTTAATAATTACAACTGTTACACTGGGAACACGATAGCAGAGTGGCTGGGGAATGGGAGTGTATGAAGAGACCTGGGTTTTCCAGTGATCCTCAGCTGCCACACTCTTCCAAGCTGCACCGCTGCGATGAACTCAGTAGCCGTGCAGTAGCTTTGAGGCAGCGGTCTCTCATATGTTGGGTGGCCACATGTTTGATAGCCCCCTGCCTGAACTGTAATGGGCTCGCTGTCTAAATGTCATAGGAACTGGGTTTTTAATTATTGAAACCTTGTGAGAAATGTGAGAAAGGACTGTGAAGCTGGGGGCAGGATGGCAAAGCAGGGTGAAAAAAGGAGTCTTGAGTGCGGAAACCTTGGGCGTGTTTGGGGCAGAGCAGAAGACCTTTCCAGCAGACTCTTTGACAAACAGCTATTTTTAACTCTCAACATTGCAAAGCAAATATTAACTCTCAGACATGTGCAGCCACTGGCTTTGTGTGCTCTGGAGAGGGGCAAGCTGTATCAGATACAACAGGGTAACAGGGAATGAGTTCTTGTAGCCCCTTGAGCTGATATCGCCCTGATAATCGCTGCAGACCAAATAGGATCAAGTTAACGTGCTCCAGACCCCAGTATTTGTATCACCTGGTAATATACCCTCTGTGGCATGCATGGAATGGATTGTTTGCAAAAACCAAACAGCGAACAAAGAAGTAAGGCGCTCTGGTTCCCACGTGCACGGGTAGGGTGTGTTCTGCAGGCAGGACTCTGCTGGGATAAAAGCTGGCCTCGTAAAGGAAATGGAGAAAGAGCAGGAGAAAGCAATCCCTCAAGTTTTAACGCTGCAAAAGGGCAAGCACTACTGTGCACCTGCACAGGCAGTGCTTTTCCATAGCTGCTGTGACTCAAATGCACGTTGGTGATTTTTTCCATGCCTTGCCAGGTTGTTGTGTGCTGTGAACAACAAGAGGGAAAGGTAGGAAGGTGCATTAATGACGTTTGAGATATTGGGTCCCCGGGTACCCTGACAAAGAGCAGCAGGCAGCCGAGTGCTGGGAGAGCCAGGAAAGAAGCCATCTCCTGTCCTCTAGCCACCGTTTTCCTGTCTCTCTGGGCTAGCAGGAGAAGGACTGCTTTCTGCCAGTGTAAAGCATGTCAGAATGTCATTTTGCAGTTGGTCCATGCACTTGTCACAGCTGGCTTTATGCTGGCTGAAAACAAGCTGATTTTTCCCCTGTCCTGCAGGTGCTCTTGCTTCTCCTTGTCTCTAGGTTCAGCCCGTATGTTGCAAATGTTATCCTGTAGCTGAGAGCGGGCTCTCTGCTTGCTTTTGTCACAGCTTTTCCACATCTGTTTCCTGCCCCTCTGTTTGTCTGACCTGTCCATATATACTGTGAGGCTTGGAGCAAGAACTGTCCATGATAATGTGTTTGTACCATGCCTCTAAAAGAGGGACCTGATACGGCTCTAGGCGTTGCCTTAGAGCAAACACAGATTAGTTCCTTGTCTTGTATATATGGAGAGGAGTGGAGAAAATGTATTGTTAGTTTTGCCTCTTGTTACAGAAAAGATCCTGGAGGCTTCTTGAAGGCCTGAATCAAAGCTGTAGCGTAAGTCCATCTTTCTTTGTGCATTAGTTGAAAGAAGACTTGATTTTCCCTGCCTCTTCCACTTTTAAATATAAAAATCTCTATGGGAGCCTAACAGTTCTGTGCTTAAGAAGGTGGAAAATTATCTTAAGAGCTAAGCCTTCTTTCCTCTACTGGCTTAGGAATTTAGAGTCACCAAGAGGAGTTAGATGCAAACTCATCCAAGCATGTCTTCTTATCTCTTGTAGCTGAAGCCCGCAATCTGTTTTCCATTCACTCCGTGCCACTTTTTGCTGAGGGGCTGACTGCTGAGATTAACCTTGCTCCCAGGACAGGAAACAATCACGCAGGAAATGGAAAGGTGTGGAAGTGTTGGAGCCTACAGGGTAGTCTTAGGAATGACCTTGAATCCTCAGCACTTCTCAGTAACTTGCATCCACCCTGCATACATGACAGTGGCATTTCTGCAGCTGCATTGTTCCTTTGGTGCCCACAGCCACTTTGCTTTGGTGCCTGCCCTCCGTAAATTATACTAGAAAAGGTCTTGGTCCTTCAGGGAGCTTCTGTCTGCACTGGCTCAGGGGCACTCCAGTATATTGCCTGCACTCCTGGTTTCCACATCATCTAGGTTTGGAGACTACAGGAAAGCAGTCTGCTTACTCCTTTGCTCCTGGCCTGGGTTTTTCCCTGAAGCGGGGGCAGCCGGGTCTGCAGTCAGGCACCGTAAACGGCACAGGGTCAGTGATGCTCTCTGCTGTCCTGGGGTAGTGCAGGTGCAGGTGGGGAGAGAAGGGGCTGTAGAGAAAGGGTGGTGCTCAGTCATCAAGGGGTAGCAGGTTTCCATCTGGATCTGTAGCACTTGGCGGGGAACAGGCAACACTTCGCTGCTGCTGCTCGTGCTTCATTTTGGCTTTTGGGAATACCTGTAAAAGGTCAGGTCCTGGTCCCCTTTGTATCAGAGGCTCTGTACCATTTTCACTCAGCATCCTGGACAGGTTCCTGTTTGGGTAAATGCAACCTGCTTGCCTGAAATCCCTCCTCTGAAAAACACATGAGCAGTTCCTGCTCATTTCAGCTTTCATCAGGCCCAGCCTTAGGCACAGACAAAATAAGGATTGCCTCAGGCAGCCAAACAGGGGAACGGGAGAGGAGTAAAGTCGCAGGAACTGGAAATCATTTCTCCAGGCAGGTCTTAAAGGAAGGTTCTCTGCCCCTGTGAGGGATGGATGGCCTTTCTCTCTGAGCAGCACCTACCTTTGGCCACCTGGAAGTGGAGAAAGGAGTTCCGACAGCAGAAGTGCACCCCAGCAGTGGGGAGGGGAGAGGAAAGGGGCTGGGGGCTGGCTGCGCTCCTTGGTACCCCACTTTCCTCAGGGCTAGCTGTGCCACTTTATCTGAAGCCAAGTGCATCAGGAGCTGGCAAAAGAGCTGAGAGAGGATGCCGAGCTCTTGCTGTCTTGGTCTCCTCAGCTACATGGGGAGGGTGCAGCACCGGGGAAAGCTGTCTGCCACAGCCTTGACATTGAATTTTTGCCCCTTCTGAGAATCGAGGCAGCGTATTCTACATACCCTTAGAGCATGAGCTGATGAAGTCAGTGGAGGGGCAGGTGATTTTGTCCTGACAGGAAAGAAATAAATGAATCTGTTTATCCCCAGAGACACACATAAACTCATATGTTGCAAGGAAGCCGTGAGCTGTCTGTGAGAGTCTGGTGCAGCTCTGAGCTTGTGACTCTTCTCTGTATGGGGTCAAATACCGCTGAGTTTCTCTGATGTTGGCCACAATGCTAAAATCAGAGCTGGTGGCTGTCACTGCTAACATGGTGAGTACATGTCCCTCTAGATTTACAGCCTTTCTGGTGTAGTATCTGGAAAATAAGCCTGGGGATGCCACAAGTGTTAGAGTTGTGAATGGTAGGGGCTGGAGTTCTCCTTGCTTGGTGTCTTGCTCCAAGCCAAGTAAATATATTCATCAGCATGTTTCAGGCTGAGTGTGGGAGAAAATATGTTGTTTTGCCTGTGTTAAATAACAGATACTTTTTTTGAAGTGTCATAAAGATTTCATAGCACTGCTACCCCTTCAAAACTGTGTAGTTTAACTTGTTCTTCTACTGAATAAAGTTCAGCCTCTCAAGGTGAATTCATTCTACCTGAACCCTGTATGACTACCTGGAATAAATTAGTCTCTCCGCTGCTATGCTTTGTACTTGGGAGCAGAAATGTTACTGTAGAACAATCTAGAGCACTATGAGAAAAAATCCCTTCCTTGCTTCTCTGCAGAATAAAACAATAACTAATTTGGAAACACTTTCTTTAGCTTGGAGTAAATGTCAATAGCTGAATTCTCTCAAGATCCATGTCTGCCTCAGGGCTGGGGAAATCCAGCAGAGACACGGCTCCAGGGGGAGACCTTTGACTTAACTATTTTTTGATTGAATTGTCTTAACTGCTCTGTCATGCTGACACAGAGGTTGAGGACAATGGGGAAGAATTTCTGTCTGCTGCATGGGAAACACTCTCTGCCCCCAAGTTGTGGCATGGCATTAAATCTGAATGAGGGGAGCAGCATATTCTCTGGAGTCATTCAGCAGCTCTGAAACTTTGTTTTTAGGTCTGAGAACCATCTCTGATCTCCACAGGGGCTTAAAAATCACCATCTCCAACGTGAAGCCTAAATCCATCAGCTACTCAACGAGTTTACTGAGCGAGCCAAATTTGGCCCAGTGGGCCTCTGTGTGCAGAGAGGTGCAATGCGCAACTGTCTGATGTGGCCGTATTACGTCTAATAGTGGACAGGTAAATGGAAGACCCCAGTCTTACCTGTTTGGTGTTCAGGTCTGGGCACTGAGAATTGACTAAAACCTTGACTGTTGAATTTGGAAACGGATACAGTCAGTTTTCCTGTGTTTTCTCTCAAAGGCACAGCTGGTTTAACCCTTTCCCACAAGTTGCACCAGTGCTAATGACATTGTGAGGGACAAGGAAGAGATGAACCCCAGATTTACTGGAAATGCATCGTTCCACTGGAAAGAATGCAAATGCTTCCAGTAAAATATTTGAAAACAAGAGATCTAAAGCAGATAACGTTTTTCCGTAATGCTTCTTCTGGGTGAGCCATGGACTCCCTGCAGCAGAGGAAGCTACCTCTCTCAGTTCCTTTGTGGAGCAAAATTTCTTCCTCTCTCACCCTGTCAGTTCCTATAAAATCTTTTTCAGCAGCTCAGGAATTCTGGACAGCCATCTCCAGCAGTTCATTTGTGAAGCTTCCCTTCCCATCATTATAATATCTGACACGAAAAGGGCAGTAGTTTGTCATTGCAATTGCTGCTGCTTCTGTCAACACCCTGCTCTGCTGGCTTACTTTTTTTTTTTCCAGAGCATCTCCTGGTGGCACTCAGAAGTTGTATTAACCTGCTGCGTGGCACAGCTCTCACTTGTGTAACTTCATGCATTGTGCATACATATTTGCTTGCTTCCTTCTTTTTTTTTAATTGAGAAACTTCAGCAAGTATGTTTACAGTTTAGGAATCGCATGCACCTTTCGTAATATAAAGGACACAAAGATGGAATAATCCATCTTAAAAGCTACGGAGAATTTGTTGTTACAAAAGCTCCTCAAAGAAAGAGAAGAAAAAAGAGGAATAAATAAAGAAACCTTCTTTAAAATAATCAAGAAAGGATCTCAGTTAGACAGCATTCTCTGAACCTACAGTAACCATAGCGAACCAGACAAAAGACAGTAGTAATAAGTCTTATGTATCCTTGGTGATCTGCTTAAGCAACTTCTTGCTTTTACAGTAAGCCAAAAAAAGGGAGAACAGATGGGTTCAAAGTCTGCTGCAGGATCTATTGAATGACAAGAAGCCTTCTCTAATGCAAGAAAACAGACTGGAGTGTTAATGCAAAGCAGGACCAGGGGTGGCCTTTGGGATTTTCAGGAAAGGGCAGTGGGCATGGAAGGCTTTACTACATTAAAGACAACTGAAGGGGCTTGAGTTTGCGTCAGCCTGAGGAGACTATTGAGGCGTTTTGAAGTGGGTGTGCTTCAGGAGAGGCCAGCTTGGCAGGGAAGATCTTGTTCTCTCCTTCTGAAAGAACCTGAAAGAATCAGCTAGATAAGTTTGTGGAAAACAGAAGAAAGAAAGACGTGTGGGGGAGATACTGAAATCATGGGAGTTTGATGGGATTTCACAGGAAGTAGGAGCCATCTTGTAGACGGTTGATGGAACACCCTCTGGAAGGGGATGCTTTCCTGTTGCATGGTTCTAGTTGGCACGGACTGTCCCCAGGGTCAGGGCCTGTGAGCTAGAGACTCGCAGAGACAGCCCCTGGAAGGAGCACCAAGATTTGGATAATTGCCACCCACAGAGACAGACAGGACAGACAGCAATTATTGTGTCCATTTTACAGGTGGGAAACTGAGGCACGGAAACCAAGAGCCTTTATGCTATTGACAGATGTTTTGCTGTACGGATGCTCCTGCTGATTTCAAGGGGAGGGGTTCTTCTCCCCACTTGGCAGTGCCTGGGCAGCTGGCTCTACTCACAGCACAGGCAGTAAGCCATTGAATCTAGCCCTCTAAGGTTTAGCCCAGCACATGAAGTTCAAAACCAGCCTGTTTTTTAGGTATTCGTCCACCCTGTGCTTGTGAGAGTCCCCTCTCGTAACTCAACTTGGCAGAGCAGTTGGCTCAATCCAGCCAACAGGAAAAAAACTTTAGTCCCTGGCCGGTTCCCGCTGGCTCCTCCTGCTCCTGACAGATAAGCGACAATCCTACACCCAGAAGGTTTGCTAGCTGCATATCACCTTGTTTTTCTCAGCTTAAATAAACCATAAGAGGTCTTACTGGCTATTGACTGACCTCTTACACTAGGTCCTGTAACTTGCGGCGATTACTTTTTTGACACAAATGACTGTTGGGGGTGATTTTGACAATGCTGTGGCTGCTCAAAGTACTCCAACACAACTTGTACACTTAAAACAACAGACTGTAATGCTGGCTCTGCCCTTGCTGACTGACAGCACTTAGAACCACTTGAGATTTAGAGAACAGTTGAAGACTTGCCTTCTCATTTCCTCTTGCTTGGGACCTGGTCCACAGGGTGAAACAGGCTGTTGGGAGAAGGTAACCACATGCAGAAGTGGCCTGCCTGCGTATTATTTGTCTGCTGTGGCACGCATAGCTTTGCAATCATCTTCCTTAACTGCTGAGCGCATCACAGACCCAGCAGAGTCCCATCCTTGACTTCGTTCAGCCTTGTCCACTGAAGCAGGTGTTCATTTAAATAGGTTACATGTACACTGAGGTTTGTTTGCTTTGTTGATAATTGTTACACTGGGTAGAGATTGAGCTTTGTGTTTATAGTGCAGCTTGTTTTGTTTGAATCATTCAGTCCTTTCCTTGAAATATCACCACTCCTTAAACACAAATATTTTCAGAGGCATTCAGAGAGAAGAAATGAATGCGGAGCATCTGAGCCT
This sequence comes from Recurvirostra avosetta, assembly GCA_004023745.1. Taxonomy (NCBI): domain Eukaryota; kingdom Metazoa; phylum Chordata; class Aves; order Charadriiformes; family Recurvirostridae; genus Recurvirostra; species Recurvirostra avosetta. Next base: position 140,835 of record SAYO01026499.1, on the reverse strand, counting down.
TGCTCTGGCAGACAGTGCCTTGTTTCTGGACTTTTGGTGGAAACTTGGGAGTCTTTTTGCCTCTTTTGACTCTCTGAATGGTCGTGCCAGGTCACAGGCCTGTTGTGAATGTTTTTCTCCAGGAACTTTAAGGAATTTGCATCCAGGGAACCCCAGCCAAATAGATGACACAACCGTACCTAAGCAATAGACAGATGAGAAGGCTAACAGATTAGGAAGAGATAACTATGTAATCCATATCTCCATTTATATTCTCTCTAGGTACATAAGTGGTATGGTTTCGATGCTGCTATCAACAGCTTCTAATCACAAAAAATGGGTCTTGTTTTAGGTCTTGCTCCCGGATAGTTTAAGTACACAGGAGAAACGCAGATCATTCTCAGCCTCTGGAATTACTTGAAGATGACTCTGTGCTCATGCTAGCAAACTTTCCTTAAAGGCATTCTTTACTATGGTACTGTGGCTGGCTATGTGGCCTCGCAAGCTGCAGTTTAAGAGCCCTTGGCATAGGCGTAGGCTGGAACGTATCAGGATTTGAAGAAAGATTTCTTTCAAAGCTGTTCATAATTTTAGCAACCTTATCAGAAGTATTGCAGGGTTTAGTCTTTCCTTAAAGTCTTTGATGTCACGTTATTTATAAGGGTGATTATGGAAGAATCCACTTTTCCATTTTCACCAAAAAAGGGGAGAAAAAGAAATGTCTAGCCCACATGGTTGCAAAGAACACCTTAAAAAAGTGATCCTGTGGAGTGAAAAAAACTAGAATATATACATACAATTTGGATTATTAGAGGATAAAGCATGGATCACAATTTTGTTGATTTTTTTAAGCTCAGGGTTCATCAAGGCCAAAGTTAATACAAACGCTTCTGATGAGTATCTCGCCTTTGAAGTAGTTAGTATTTGTTACAGGAGATATTTTTGCAAGAATGCCTTCTCTTCATTATATGTGATCTAACATAACAAAACAAAAACATGCAAAAATCCCTTCTGTTGACTATATCGCAAGTTAATCTAACCCATAGTATCCCACTCTATTGTATTTCATTGAAATGATACCCACCTGTTTTCCTTTACAGCAGCAACAAACTGGAGCAATACTGCATTTTTAGTTTGTTATTTATTTATGCTGGCAGCAAGGTCTAATGTTTCATCTCTCGTGCTTCCTGGTAATTGTGATACAAGGCTCTTTATATGAAGTCTCATTCCTGTGGTTTTATCCATTCTTAAGAAGAAAAGAAAAAACTCATTCATCAGTGGAATGACTTCCTGGTAGGATGAATGACAATGATTTCTACCTGCCTTTGCAGGGGTTCAGAGAATTTATTAGCTAATGTTTGTGGAAGTCAGGTTTTAAGTTTTAGAAGGTACATGATCTGGAATACTATTGTTCGGAAGAACAGACCGGCTTCACCTGTGAGAAATCACCATTCAGTATTGAAACTAATGTTCTGGTAAAAATCTGGGTAATACATCTACGTGTGCTGAGTTACATGTCTGGGTTATGGCTCAATTACACTTTGCCTAGCATGACTTGAAATAAAAGTAACTTCCAGAAGTGTGTATGCAATTTCACTGCTCAGAAAATGGTGCCCCTGCAAATAGCAGCCCTTCTTCTGGCTGGATCAGAGTCTTAATCCGATTCAGATACATTTCTTTGTCTCAATGCAATGTCTGGGAAGGTGAAGGTCTGAAGGAAGAGATTAAACTTCTAGTGTGCCGTGAGATGTTGTACTTAAGTGAGAGTCACATGACAACTGATAACACACCTTCTGTTGAACAGGGACTGCCAGGTGCTTTGAATGTCAGATCTGAACCGGTGGGACTCCTGAGTCTCCAGAAACTCAGGATTTGCAGTGTATTAACCCGCATACAACCTTGCCCTCTGTTATGCTAGTACGCCTTTGCAGAGACGTAGTGCGTTAGTGCACGAGGCTGAGATTCAGAGATTCTGGGTCAAACATTCTTGTCCCTTGCCTTGTCACTTACTTCTTTGCAGACTTGGCGTATTTCTGCTGGCACGCTGATGGAGAATCAGTGTGCCTGAAGGACTATACAGTGTATGTGATGGACCATACAAAACAGAGGAAGGTGCCCTAGGATTCTCCTTCTAGCATTGCCACTACATAGCCTTGAGCAGGCTTCTTACTTTCTCATAAAATTAAAATAATTGTCTACTTCCTTTAAATCCCTAGCTGAAAAACTCTACAGAGGTGCTGCTTGTCATTAACTACATACACTTATGTGCATCTGCTTTGTTGCTGGCCAGTAAGCAAGAAGTTGTTGTTAATCCGATAGCTAGATCACGAAGAGGAGCTTGAACGAAAAAATCACATCCATGCTCTCCTAATCCTGGCTTTGCCCTTGGGCTTGCCTGGGTGCTCTTATCAGGAGGCATTCCGTGGCAGTGTTGCTGGTGTTTACTGCTTCCAAATACCAAAGACTTTCCAGGCTTATTCAAAACAATGCTTCTTGGGAGGATTAATTTGGCTGCTGATCCCCAGCTTCCATCTATATGAAACGGAGGGGAGGCAAGCACAGACCTTTGAGCAAGCTGGCTGGCAAAGGGAGACAACATTACTTAGTCAGAGAGCTGAGTTTGGGGCTGGTAGACCTAATTCCTTCAACAGAAATGCATGCTCAGCTCTGCACGTGATAGGCAAACTGTGGCGGGCGTGTCTCACCCTTTCTTTCTCCTCTCTTTCCCGTGCAGATTGAAGAGGGAGGTAAAGCGGACTCCCTGCCTTCCAAGCTGCAGGCTGGTGACGAAGTGGTGAACATCAATGAGGTGGAACTGAGCAGCTCCAGGAGAGAGGCCATCTCCCTGGTTAAAGGGTCCTATAAGAAACTGAAGCTAGTCGTCCGCAGGTAGGCAAGATCCAACACTCCTTCCCTCCCTCTCTCCTGCCCTGCAGGGTGTCACAGCCATTCCCCTCACATCTCCAGCTGAAAGCCTATGACTTGGCCTGATCTTGGCAAAAGTCTTGTTTTAAGCACACAGGCATAAGCCCAAGGGCAAATGTTTGTTCTTTTCAGCCAACATTTCCATGACTCCTTTGCCACTTATACATCCAAGCATGTGAAATACTTATCCAAATCTCTTCCGCTGCTCCCCTGCCACATGACAGTCCAGGATTCCTGTTCAGTGATTTACAAGCAGTCCTGTCTTCCTTCAAAGTGCTTGGGACTCCCTGTGAAAGGGTGGCAGTTCTGTACATAGCTCTTGCCTCATTTGCTGTGTGTTATCACTGTTGCCGTGACAGCAGAAAGATTTCCAGTGGCCTCAGCAAGATTTGGAGCTGTTGCACGTTCTGCAGGTGAGTGATAGAGTGGCTGTGCTGACCAAGAGCAATCTGACCAATATTGTACTCAGGATATGACCTAGAGGGAAGAGCTGCCACTTCACCTGCATCTTTTGAGCCACAGCCTCTGTGCTATCACTGAATGAGTGCTCTCTCACATGTGCTATGGCGTTGTTTCCCTGGTTGTCAAAGGCCTTGTAAATGATAATGAGTAGTGATGCCGGGTTGGATGGTGTGCCGAGCATAACTCAGCTAAGCAAATTGTGCTGATCCTCTTTGGTGACATGAATAATAAATATGGTTGTCTTCGGGTCAGGACACAGAACTTGAATCTTGATGCACGTTTTGAGTCAGAGGTGTTCGGGTCTGGAATTTGTAGGGGGTGTGTGGCGGTTTAAGACCTTAATAGAGATGCTTCCTGTATGTTTTTTACTGTGGGCATGTCCAAACAGTTTTTTCTGTGCGGTTAGGTGATAGATGGTATCACTTTATGGAGTGCTCTCTCCTGAATTTCCACACTTAGCCAGAGAGGAATCTGGGTCAAGATCAGCATAGCTGAGGAGCTGTCATTAGCCAAACAAAAGGCGTCAGCTTGGGTCACTAATTTGGAACAACTGACTAACATCTGAGCGGTGATGTCTGAGTAGGGCAGGCATGAACAGCTTAGACACCCTCCTGCTCTCTGGAGTATGTTCTGTGCTTTTTCTGTCTATATTCTGTTTTTTACCTAAAGCACCTTTAGTTACTGATGATGACCTTATGACAAATTCTGAGTATTCGTATATGGAACTGTTAGATCATTTGTGTAGCCATTGGGAGGATATTTGCAAAAGTAGTTTACTGCGATTTGAGTATTTTCCAAAAATAAATGGTTTTTATTTAAGGCCCATGTAGATTGTAGTCCAACTGTATTGATGGAACAAAATGTTTAATTCAAACTAAGTTAGCAAAATTGTCAAAATAGAACTCTTTTGGCACATTTTAATTTAATTTTGCCAAGACGATCTAGTAAAATAACTGGTTCTCTTTGGTGTAGATTGAGAATTGTTTCTGGTGTTTGGTCTGTCCACCTAAGGGGTAAAAAGAAAAGGAAAGAGAAAAGGATAGACAAGCAAAGCCTGGAGTCCCATGGCAGTTGTTTTGTCCCAGGCTTCTTCCTCTCCAGTTCACTTACGTATTTTCATTAGCAGCATTTCTCTAGTGGAGACTAAAACCTGCCCATGTTGTGAAAAGCCCTTTCGCAGGCTACAAACTGGAAAAAGTACCTTGGGAAGATCGGTTCCTGTGTGTCTCAAACTGGACACCAGGAGTGAATAAGCACTCTCTCTCTGCCTGGATATGTAGCACACACATATATACATATGTGCACACATGCACATACATGTATGTATGTGTGCATATATGTCTTTATGCACAGAGGAGTGATGTACTCAAGGTCAGCAGTGTCATAGCCAGGCCAAAATTCCTAATTTCCTTGGGAGATGCATGAATCACGGGACCACACCTCTCAGAAAGATTTGAGGCCTCTTTCTTCAGGCTAAAAGAGAAAATGAGCAACTTTTTAATTTCCTTGACTAGTTTTTCACATGCAGTAGGAATCACAAGAGGCAGAGCAATCCCAATGGACATCGATCACGTGGTTCTCATTACAGTTAATGAATTATTGAAAGAAGAGGTGATCCATCTCTGAAAAAATCGGCAATCAGACAGCAGTGTTTCATGTTCTGAAATTACACTTCGCAGTGTGACGTAATAGTTTCTTTCTCCATTATTTTTAAGTTCCCAAGACCTTTTCACCTTTTCTTCTCCTTTTTAATGAGTATGCAAGGGTATTTGATGTTTTCCTGGTGTGGAATACTGTAGTGAACTTGAAGAAAATTTAGTTTGGAGCCTTTTGTGGTTTTGTTTCATCACCACCAGAAAGATCAAGCACCTGAATTTTAAGAGGTACTACATTCACATACTATTCCCTTGCCAAGGTACTTTAAGCCCTTCATGCGTAGTTAAAGCTCAGTGACAATCCATAAACTTAGAACTGAAAAACTGCATTTAAGAGCTAGGAGCCCAGCCTTCAGTTCAGGTAATTTGACACAGTCCCAGCTGACCCTGCTGGCGTGTGCTGACACGAAAGCAGCAAAAGAACAAAAATGTGAGGTCCTGACTGCTTTGTGGGCAGTGGGTCACAAGTTTTTCTGAATTCTCTCCATCACCAAAGGTGGCAAGACTCAGCACTCTGGCCAGCTGGTGGCAAGGTACAAGATAAACATTTTGTCTCCAGTGCTAGAGGGAGAGTGGATGAGAAGGGATAAAAGAGGAATCCCGGAGGAGAATGGTGAGAAAGAGGAAAGCAGCAAGGGAAAAGTGAGTTTCTGCATTAAATAAAAGCTTCCAACAATATGAAATGAAGTGAAGCAAGATGCAAAAGGAACAAATTAAGGAAAGCGGCTCAGTACAGAACCTGAGCCTCCACCTCAGTTAGGGGGATGCTGCTGGGCAGGCAGCGTATCTGTATGACGAAATGTGAACGAACAAAGGTTTGCAAGCCAGACTTGAGGTAAAGCTACAGCACCAAGGATGTGCAGACTATCTTTACCTCAGACATAACGAGTTTAGCCATTAAGACTCATAAAGGAAGTGGTAGTGTGCTTCCCAGGTGCGACTGTTTTTTGTTGTGTGGACAAGATGATGATGTTTTGCAGTACTCCATCATCTGAAAATAAATTATTTTTGGAGTTCTTGAGATGCTGATTTTTGTAAATTGGCCATAATGAATTAATTGAAGTGGATTAGGGTTGCTTGCTGCAAATACCAGCAGTCGTTTACAACCTGAGTTTTTAGTCTGTGATTTCAGTATTCAGTGAGGGCTGTTGCTTAGGAGGGACACAAACTCACACTTACATGGACTTTACCCCTTAAAAGTTATATGCAAACAATAGCAAAGTCTGCTTGGTGTCTGTGGTTTTGGTTCTTTCCAAAGCATATTCAAGGTCAGCATGTTTTTGAAGGTTTGATTGTTTGTTTTTCAAATTAAAGACTCAGGAGCTCTCTATAGCAGCATGATGGCGACACCAGACTTCACAATGGACAGAAAGCACAGATTTTTTTATTCAGATGTAGTGTAGTAAGACCGTCAAACAGAGGACCAGCAGAATACATTTGACCCACTCTGTACACTTGTGTAGGCCACATAGTATACTCAGATTGCTATTTAATCTTGGTTTTTATTTTAGGACAAAGGTAAGCAGTGGCAGCAGAGTGAGCCTCTACTTGTGTTACTAGCAAAAATTGATGTTACAACACCTTGCTGGGGCTGTAGACAGGCTGATGCGATGATGTGTTATTTCATTTGGAATGCCATCTGCAAAGCTCAGTACTGCTGCATCATTGTCAGTCTTCATGAGTCTGGTATTGATCAGTTTAATGGAGGAAAAGAGTGGGAATAGTTTCAGTGAAGGGAATGTGAAGGGAAAATTAGAGAAAATTCAGGATGAGAGGAAAGATTGAAATAAATAGAGGTGAGTGAAATGAATAGAGGTGAGAAAAATGACCTATCTCACAAGGATACTTAATATTAATAAATATGAATGGTTAGAAATAAATAACCAGTACCAGAGCAGAAAGTACATGAGGACCATAGTCTGCCTTTCACTCCTGTGCAAATGTCCTGCTGACATCAGGGAGGAGCTTGCAGTAGGAGAGACATGTGAATTTGTGACTTTATACGATTTTTGCTTCCTTGCTCGTGGACTTAGAGTAGGCAGAGAATGACCAAATGAACCCTAGTGTTAAGTAAATACTGCGTCCATTCCCTAAGACAATTCTTATTCAGGAGATAACTGTTAGATGTTTTTTCATGGATGCTCTCTAGCTGCATTTTGTTTGTCTCATCCTCAGCTCGGGGGCCCTCAATGGCAGTTTTCAAATGTTCATCTTTTTCTGCTCCTTTAACAGGGCTGCTCATATCCAACTTGTTTAAAAGGCTGTTCCCAAAGCCAGTTCCTTTCTTTCTGCCCATTCCTTGCTACCTCCCTGCACTTGTTTTGTCCATTCATTTCCAGGACAATAGACTCAGACATGTATGTATTCGTTCATTCCTGTAGACCTCTGGTCTGCAACTAGTGTGCTATGAGGAAGCTTGCTGATAACTTCACACTTCATTGTGCTGAAGCCAGAATAAGCCAGAGTAGGAGCTACCCTGCATCTCAGGGAATTACAAAGCCTTATTGAGTGTACGTTAGGTGCACTTTCCAGTCCCTGCTAAGCTGAGTTACGATTTCCTGCCTCACATACCCTGCTGCTACTGTCTTTTGTGTGCTTGTCGCTGGCAAGGTGGATTTAGCTTGGTGGTCCATTCTAGTCCTTTTTCTGCCATCTAATTCTTAAATCGTTTAGAACTGCACAACAAAATGACCTATTTTCTCCTTCCCTGCTTTTTAATACAGGGCTTTTCAGGACACTTTCCTCTGCTGGCCCACAGGAAAGCACATTCATTTCATTCTGATATGTTTCATACCTGAGCCATCAGGCAAAAAGCATACCTCTGCTTGAGTGTTCAGTCCTGCTAGCCAGATCAAATTGCCACAGGTAAACGGAGTGAGCCTTTAAAATTATCACTGGGCAAAGAGACAAGATAACAGTGTGCTACAGGGAAGAACGAACAAGTATCACTCCACTGGTGGCAGACAATGGCAGTGAGCCAAGAAGCTCAGGGGAGAGGTCTGCACAAGTATTTCCCGTGATGGTTTTCAGCATGTCTATATCACTGCTAGGGACAAATGTCTCTCACTGTGGGTATGAGCAGAACCAGTTCCATCAAGCCTGAAGAATCCACAGGCTGACACCGAGGAGATCTTTTTGCTCATGGTTTGCCAGTTTGGGAACAGTGGGTGTGAATTACTATGAGAAACTGGAGAGACCAGTTTGTTTAATTTTGTGGCGGGAGGCTTGCCTACTGTCCTCAGCAAACTATATCTTAGATAGTTTTTGATACTCAGTTGATCTTTAACCAGCTGGAGGAGACTGAGTGTTTGAAAGCTAAAGCTACAAGCCACAGAAATAAGGCTTAGTTTTTTTAATTGTGAAAGACGGGTTATTTTTTCCGACTTGTTTTTTTTCTGTTGCTTTCTCTCCAACTTCAGCATCTAAGCAGAGTTGGGTGCAATTAAAAAATTGCCTTTTCAGTGGTACCAGTTTGATCTAACTGTTGTGCATGCTTGTATCGACTGAAGATAAAGCTCAAAATGTGGGTATTGCCTTGTCTGCTTTACAGCAACAACAGTGGCCTTCAGCAGTTGCCAAAAATAGACTTTTCCACAGGTCAGTAAGCAAGAATGGCTGTCAGAGCGTCACACTGTTTACATAGTTTTACATTCAACGTGTTCGTAACAGCAGCAATTAGATCACTGAGGCATGATGGCAAATGTAACTGTTCTGCGAATATCATGCTGAAGGGAACCACAGTCACAGGGACAACAACTCTCAGACACCCTTTCTAACACAAACGCTGTTTGAACTAAGGCCTCCTACAAGCCATTCCTTAGAGTTGCTGTGGCATTCACTGTTGCCTGGTGCAGTGGGGGCAGAGGTGAAAACATGAAGTCATTCTTGTTGAAAACGACAGTATGTCGTGAAATGAGCTTGCCACGGGCAGTTTGGTCCACGTTCTTGGCGGGTGTAAAGCAGCTCTGTTGGCTTGAATGGAGTTCAGATGAGTTACCTCAGGTCAGAATTTGGTCCTTTGATTCTATAAACTCTTGGATCCAGCGTCAGTCTTGGTTAATGAATGCAAAGCTCTATTAAAATTTGCTAGTGGAACAGCAAGTAAAAGTTTTCTGCAGAGAATTACCAGTGTTTTAGGCCCTTACTCTGTACATGCTGACATGCAGGAGTCCTGCAGAGCACTTCTGGGGTGTTGTTTTCAGGGTTCATGCCAACACAGAGGTTCTGGCTTGGGTTGTGAGCAGCTCTGAAGGTGACACTTGCATTTGCAGAGCCAGTGAGATCGCATGAAGCATGAATCTCAAAAGACCTGTGGTTTACAGCAAAACTGCATATCCCCAAGATGCGCAACATGTGTGTTCTTAGCGTATATCCTATCACACAGACACAAGCGACCATAGGAAGCCTGTTCAAGTATTATTTATGTAGTACACGCAGTATTATAGCAAAGATAAAGTGCATTCAGTTCCTATAGCGTATAGTTGCCCTAACATCTTGTTGCACGCTTGAGGCTCAAGGCACGCACACTTAGTGCTTCTGAGACCACCCCAGTAAAAGCCACTCCTCAGCTTTGTTCTTCTCCAAGGCCGCCCATGAGCAAATCCTCTGCTCATACAAATCAGCAGTAGCTTGAATGGGGATCTGACATTTTGGGCTTGGTGCTAGCTACCACCATTGAGACAGATACTGCAATTCAAGTATGTGGCTGCCGCTGCTCCTGATACCCGCTAACAGCTTTACTAACAGCTTTGCCTGTCCCAAGGGTGTGCGTTTGCCCAGTTCTCGAAGTACGTTTTATGCAGAGGACATTAGACTGTATCATCTCTTACTTTCTGGGGCAGCTCTGTAGTGAGGTGTAAGTAAACAAAGAGATGCAAACATAGCAAAGATCAGTATTCAAGGCAGTTGATTTTCTGTTTTCAGTGTTAGTGGTTGATGGTTTGTGTCTGCCTCAAGCTTAGCAGTGCCTGCAATTCTTTTCCATCTCAAAGAGCCTTAGGCTAAAAATACAAGTCAAATAAAGGAGGAGTGGGGATAGAAAACATTATCCTCATTTTCCTGTTGTGCTAAAAACTGTACAAAAAGAAAGGATTAAGCTTATCCTTGGCTATAACAGTAATCTGCGTGTTCATTTTCATGCTTCCCTACAGATTCCCTGCATCACTTGGGTTATTCAGCTTATTTTCTTGGCACATCCCTCTCCCCGGACCCCCTTGTCTGAATGATGAGACCTGGGGGAGATGCTGGGAGGAGAAATATGCTACAGTCCTGAGACCGTGAGTGTCAGAGGGAAGCTGGCTAATTCAGGCGCTGAGCAGGCTGAGAATTCACCCGAGGATACACCCCCTGGAAACATCGGTCCCGTGGTAGACAAAAACCTGCTGCTAAATGCCAGGGGCCCCTGTCACGCTTATGCAGTCGCTGCACTGCAAACTGCTGGGGCTGGGAGGATGTTGGACGTACGGGTATATTAGTTCTGCTCTTATCCTCTTCTTGACGTGTCTGCTTTCAGGTGCTGTCAGGGAGAAGGTGCTGGGCTTCATGGGCCTCTGCTCTGCCACAGCATGGCCAGTGTTATGTTTTCAGACAAATCTGGTTCTAATCAACTCATTTAAAGTTAACTTTAACTCATTTAACTCATTGCCACCTCTGTGGCAAAATCAGGAATTAAAGCCAGACATCCTGAATACTTACACCTATGCCACAGCTGCAAAGTTTTTCTTCTTTTGGCAGAAAATTGCTATAACTAAGACTTTAAAGAAAAGTCTTCCACTCAACCTGATAAATGACCCTATCAAAGTGTTGAAGTGTGGGAGGAAGATGTCAGTACAACTGACATCTGAGGCTCAGAGCCGATTCGAGCCCATGGAAATTGGTGGAGAGATTCCCACAGACTCAAAAAGGCTTTGGCTCAGACCCTCACTGAGCAGTGATTTCCCCTAGAGAGAGGGGAAGCTGCTGGCATTTTTACAAAAAGCCAAGTGCCAACCCAATTTTTGAAAGAACTCTGTGGACTAATCCTTTCCTCTTATGACACTAATGTAATTTTGCGTCGCATTTGACAGCGTGCCAAAAAATTGCATCGAATAAATCCAAGTTTTGTGAATGAAATTAATTAGAATCGGCATTGGCTCACACCCTGCTCTGTAGCAACGCAGGAGCCTGTTTCCAAAGAGCTTCTATGCAGTGCGGTTATTTTTTTCCAGTGATGATGACTGGGGGAATGGGAGAAAGGAAGGTTTCATGCGCATGGAAGTTTTAAGACTGACAGCTTGAGAGGCCAAAGCTGGCATTAACTCTGGTAGAGGGCTGTCAGGGTGGTCTTGTGACTAGCACTGTTGTACGTTCGGTTGCGAACTCCTCCACAGCTTTCCAGTGTGCCCTTGGTCATGCCTCCTTGTTTCTCAGCTTCCCGTCTTCCAGGTATCAGTGATGCTCTGTTGTGTGAGATCTTGGGACAGGGAGGGGGTCTTTTAAAGTGCATCTTTTTAATGCTTAAAAAAAAATGAGCCTTCAGTTGGCGTCTTACATAAAGAGACAGCTTCTCAGCTGATGCCAACGGGTGCAACCAGCCAAAGCCTGTCGGGGTCCTGCCCCGTTGTTTGTACAGTGTTTCCGAGGTCTGTACAGCCTGTTCCCAGGTAAGTAAAGGCTTTAAAATCTGCTTGTGTGTTGGATCAAACTGGTAAGTCTTTAACTGTCTCAAGCATCAGCATTTTCATTAGAGTTTTCTGTGCATTCATCAAAATGTTTGCAGTTCCTATCTCATTAAGAAGGGTCAATGCGAAACACGGGGCAGACAGCTAAGAGGTGAACAGAATTTAATTTTGAAATCACTGGCAACAGGCTTACTGTCTAGGATTTAATTAGCTACAGCTTAGGACTGCCAGGCTTTTAGGAAATTTCCCACAGTAAATATGAAGACGATCTAGATAGGATTTTTAAAAAAAAGATTTAGGCCACTGATGAGGACAGTGAGAAAATGCCTTGGAAAAAAAAAAGTCAGCCACCATAATGTGTTATCCTATAGAGGACATTAAAGACTGACCCCTCACCTGGAACTGCATTAAAACCACAGCAATTTCTAGCCACTGCCACTCTGCATTAGCTGCTTCTTTCACCGAGTGCATTTGGATTAGTTTGCCTTCTTCAGGCAATAATCAAACTGGGGTTTGATTTGTTAGAAAGTGACACTGGAAAAGCTGGGAAATCTCTGCCAGTGCTATACAAAGTGCTTTTTAGGGTGTGAAGCTCCTTCTTTTGGAATTTCCTGAGGATTAAGTTGGAGCTGGATCAGATCACGACAGGATGAAAACTCGAACAAACAAGCATGTGTTCTCTGACTGATCTGTGCCTCGCTTCTGTATCTGTGATGGTGTCTGGGCTGACCTTTAGCCGATAGGGCAAATACCTGGACTTGCGTGAGGTTCTGGTTACCTGTACAGGTGTGAAGGACTGCGGGGTGACAGCTTCCCAGGGCAGCTGCAGGGGGAGCACTGGGAATAACTGTATTTCATCACCTTTATTGTAAGAAGCTCCAGTTGCGTGGCTTTAATTTCAAGAGCTGACTATAAATATTGATTTACAAGGGGTTCAGAAGTTGTGTGGCATTGATGTATGCTGATGTATACTTATCCTTAGTCGGGTTAAATATTAATTTTGCTCAGCTACACTGGTTTCCCAGGAATATAAAACAATTTCTCAAGAACTTTTCCATGCTTTTCCTGCTTCATCCAAGGTTTTCTTTGAAAGGGAGGTGGGGTCAGGAAGGGCTAACAAATGCTAACGTAGTCCTACTGATATAAATGGAGTTTGCCTGGATTTACTTCAGTAAAACAGATGTGAAAGTGGTCACTGTAACTGCTTTACATTTTTTCATGAATGGGCTTGTACGGGTCATCCGAATCCCATGGTATTGTTTCTCCCTTGTGGCTGGATAAATGGAATATCTCAGTCAAAAGAATAATGAAGACCAGAAACTGCACACACAGTATCAAATGGTATTTTATATGCATGAATCTTCCTGTTTGTAGCGAAAGGCGGCCTAACTCACTCTGCACAAATGCAGGTGGACAAAGAGTATTGACGTGTACGCACCTGCCCAAAACACTGGCTATGCCAATAGCTCCAGAATATAGAACCCTTTTTTCCCCCGATACCCTTTCCCTCAGCTTTCTGCCTGCTTTGACTTTGGCATTAGAAGGGAGACAGAGTCGGTCTTCAGTAC